>SZWC01004701.1:0-18240 GCA_023375785.1 Penium margaritaceum | reverse complement strand
CACGCACACACACACACACACACACACACACACACACACACACACACACACACACACACACACACACACACACACACACACACACACACACACACACACACACACACACACACACACATCGCATAAATGCAGGTGATTAAATTGAAGTGAGACTCTCAAGTATATCATCGGCATACTCCTCATGGTCCATGAACTTCTGGCATCTCAACCGTGTGCAAGAATGGCGCCTACATTGTCTTGATGTGCTTGTGAGCAAGATTGTTGTACTCAGCTCAACCTGCTTGAATGTCATTTAACACAACATAGAACAGACCGTGGAAATAGGCATGCACCACATACACTCGTGGTCGGTGTGGTCAACTATAAAATGAGTTATGCATACTTAAAACATGTGATTGGCTGGTGACGATGGGTGGCTGATCCATTGGGACCACATGCCAACTTGTCTAGGCATGTAAGGAACCACCTGTGGCTCTTTGCTGACCGGTCTGGTTCCATTCCGGGGTTGCGTCTAGGCCCCACGTCAAGACCCTCCTGTGGGTGGCCCGGTCAACCGGCGTACATCACCTTGTTTCCCTGTTGCTCGTGTACACTATTGAGCACTAGTCTTCTCTGAGGCTTTGGCCCCTTCTGCCCCGAATGTATGACCGTGTGTATTTGTTTCACATGGTGTGAGTATTTTCCCTCACAACCTAACGTTCTTCCCTACCTACACCTTCTACATTCTCGTCATCTCATGTGCATGTTGTGCTCTCCTTTACTGCATGTAACGTTGATAATCAGCGAGCTAGGGCGGATGCTGGTATTGGTGTTGAAGTGCGAACCCTCTAATACAGAGATTGCTCTCCAGTGGCCTTCACTCACATGCATCTCTGTAGGAGAGTAATCCAACATGGCTGCTATGCACAACAAGTGGCAACTAGAGATGACAACTCACTCAAGCCTTTTGGGGGGTTTGACATGTTGTTGTTTTGTCCATGCACTGCCTCACTGATTCCTGATGTGACCTCTCGGGTGGTGTACATGCTCGTGTAGACAACTGACTAGGTTGACACTAATGCTAACAGGATGATGTTCGGTAGAGTGGACGTGTTGCCGTGAAGCCGAGCGTGTGGTTCTCCTCATCCTTGCGCTTCCGAAACTGCACCCTTACACGACCAGCTCCATTGGCACCACCTCTTTGCTATCACGTCACCAGTAGCCGTACATAGCTCTCAGGAGCAATGCAGTCGGCATCCGACTCAGGCAGCCATAACTCCACGTAGCTATTTTTCTTGTTGATTCTAACTGCATGAATTCGTTGACAGCATGGTTATTTTGGTATGGTCCAGTTTTTAGGAAAAACGGACAACATCCGGGTTTTGCGTTGTCTGGTGTCTAGTAGGGCTCACCAAGGAAATTCTGCCAGGATAATGCTAGGCATTTTCTGGTTGGCTGATTTTGTGAGTAACAAACCTCACAGAGCTGAGGTGAGGCTAGAACTGGGAGAGGTCTCAGTTGGTTGCTCAGTCTTCGTTCCTAATCAGTCATTGCTTCATTCCACCTGCTTTCTGGCGCTAACTCTTTGTGCGCACACTTTTGAGTAACAAACTAGAGCTCTCAGACTTAGACTCTTGTGCAGTAGACTAAGCAACGTGTGTGGGTTCCCGCACACTACATCAACAACGCCGCTACCCCAACCTGCGTACTAGCTAGCTCCTTTTTGGTGTCAGAGCTGTAGCGAAGCAGACACAGCAACAACAACAGTGGCGTACATGTTCCTCACTACGCCGGCGGACCTCACATACACGCCCGTGCAGGGGAGATGCTGCTGGATTTTTTTCGGCATCAGTGACTTGCCTGGTGACGACGTCAGAATTTTTCCCACGGCCACTTGGCCAGGAGAAATACTGACAGATTTTTTCCGACAGCTCTGACACCTACATTTGACGCAGGGAGGTGAGCGGCCAGCGCAGTGACGTCAGGCAACCTTCTGGCGATAACACATGCGGCAAAGTGAACCAAAGGTGTGAGTGACCCGCAGCAGTAGCAGCAGCAGCAGCAGCAGCAGCAGCAGGAGTAGCGGCAGTAGCAGCAGAAAAGCAACAGCAACAACAGCAGCAGTGTTAGACACAGCTGCAACAGCAAAGAGCAGTAATAGTGGCAGCAGCAGACAGCCAAGAGGGAGAGGAAGGAGGCAGGAGCACCATTTGTAGCTACTACTCCGTCCTCGCAGCATTCCTAGAAGCCACACGGACGAGGAGGAGACATAGACGACAATCACGACAGCCACCCACGTCACATACGCCCAACTGCATAGGACTCAAATGGACACCAAATATTGTGCGCATAGGCTTTTTCGAAAGCTTAGGTCACAAGATTTCCATAGCCACCATGCCCGGCTCGTTAAGTGGTCTGTAGCCTCCAGCATTAATCGTCCCGCATCGCAGATCCAATTTTTTGTAACATTTTGAGCTGAGGAAGGGATGAGGTCGTTTTGGCATTGATTTTCACTTTTTTAAGCCAACAATTCCACCACTGTATTCAGCACAGTCAGGCACACCTGCGGTCCAAATCTTGCTTGATTTGGACAACCTTGATTTTAAAGTGTGAAATTTAAATTTAAAATTTCAGCAGTAGGTCAAATTTCTGAACTGGAGGTCAATTTTTGCAACCATCCTAAATCAGCAAGAAACGCAGTGAGAATTTTCATCGGACTAGTTTTATCATCCAGATCTTAAGTGAGGGGAGACTGCGCACCAGCTCGGTGGCAGCAGCAGCAGTAGTAGTAGCAGCAACGGCGGTAATGGCAGCAGCAGCAGCAGCAGTAGCAGCGGCAGTAGCAGCAGCGGCAGCAATAGCAACAGCAGCAGCAGCAGCAGTGGCAACGGCAATAACAGCAACGGCAGCAACAGCAGCGTTAGCAACTATAGCAGCACCAGTAGCCGCAACGGCAGCAAAGGCGTCAGCAGCCTCAGCAGAAACAACAATGCCCAGTCAAGACAATGTCGCCGGCACATTGGATAGCTCTGTAGACCCGCCCACTGCAGACCCCATAGCGGATCTGCAGTGCCAGGTTGATCATCTACGCCAGATGCTAGACGCAACTAGCACTAGCCAGACTGCCCTCCCCGGACAGGCTGGTCCTACTCTGACTGTTGCAGCGCAGACAACCGTGCAGCAGCAGGTGCAGCAACAGCAGCAAATGGTTACTAGCATCCTAGGCGCTAGAGCGGCCGGCCCCTCTCGGCGCAAGGACTTTGAGTCCCCTCATCCTGCCCTCGTTGGAGATGAGCAGTTCTCGTCTTGGGAAATGCTCTATCGCATTTGGGTACAGGGAGAGGGCCTGTGACCATAGTACACTCTTCCGCATGACGACACCATCCTAGAGTAGGCGCTTGAGGCAGGCCGTGCAGTCTGCGCACTCATCCTCGCCGCTCACGATGCTGATCGCACTGTCCTGGAGTCGTTTCTTGATGACACCGCTGACGACACCAGTGCTGTCCCTTTGTGGCCTTGGGACACGTTGACACTACCGTATTGCGCCTCCGGCCAGGCAGCTGTCAGCCGCCTCCTGAAGGAGTTTGGCTCCCTTCACATGAGGGAGTCCGAGTCCTTCATCCACCTACTAGCACCGTGCATAGGATATACAGCGCCGGCTCAAGACAGCCACGCCTCCCCCGCTTCCTCTCCTCACCATCAAGAACGGTACCACTCCTAGCTTTGCGGAAATTTTCGTCACCTACGGCCTACCCATCATCGAGGCGCTAGCGGCCAAGGGCACTTTGTTGACCTGGGCGTACGACCTCTTCCTTAGCATGGAGGAAGCGTACGGGGATACACAACTATATTGTAGTGGCTCTTCTACGATCGTAGCTGCCACCTCTGACGACTCCTCCACCCCTTCCCCCGACACTTCCTTCTCCGGTAGTGCCAAGGACAAGGGAAAGAAGGGTAGGAAGGGCAAGGGAAAGGGACAGCAGTCTTCCTCCGGTGGTACTATCCTGACGTGCAATAAGTGTAGCCAGACGGGACATGGGTGGTACACATGCCCCATCCCTCCTGACGAGGCCCGCATTGTCACCGCCATGCCCCATCAGCATGAGTGCTGCCTTGGCACCTCCGCTACCACAGCTTCTCCCTTCTCCCCTAGCAGCACTGTGGCCACAACCTACTCCATCCCGCAGCTGGCTCCTCAGCCTTGACCGCAGCTTCCGCCGTCTCTTCTCCATCGGTAACAACAGCAGCAGCAGTATGTCCCATCTCAGCCACAGCCGTATGTACCACTGCCACAACAACAGAAGCACGCTCTCTCGCAGCCGGTGTACTATCCACAGCCTTCGTCCTGGTGGAGCTCGCATCCCCAGTTCGGAGCTGTGACCCCGCAGTCCGTGGCGCCTGTCGACTCCGACGCTCGGATCCGCCAGTTGCAGAGTTTCATTATCATGTAGCTCGGCATCACGCCTCCTCTCCAGGGAAGTGCGAGTTGTGTGACTGCAAGCCAAGAGGTCTCTCACTACCAGACAGAAACCGACCTCTGAGGGGACCATGGAGAAGCCGCCCGTTGCCCATCCGAGCCGGCTTTGGATGATGTCCTATTGTTGGATGACTGGCATGATCGCTTTCCATCTATCCCGTCTGCTCAGCTTGCGACCTCCATCTCCCTTCCTACGTCCTGTTTCAGCGTTCACAGCCTCGGTCCATGACCCCAATGGCACCTGGATCATCGACTCAGGTGCCACGCATCACATGATGTCCTGTTGCAGGCGTTTAGCATGCTTGGTCCCATTGGCAATGTTCACAGTGTTTGGACGGAATCCGGGTAGATCTTGCCGGTCCATTGTGTTGACGTCGTTTGTTTTCATGGTCCGGCCGGTGATGTCTTCGTGACCGATGTGTTGTATGTGCCTGGTTTGGAACTCAGCCTCCTGTCTGTCACGGCTCTTGACCTTATGAGCATGGACATCCGTCACTCCTGTGGCATTGGCACTGTCTCCCTTCGCTCGTACGGTCAATTCATGTTCTGTGCTGTCATCCATGACAACCTCTGGCATGTCACTCGATTTCCTTCATCCGTGTCCCCTCCCTCATCCACCACTGCACATGTGTTTATCACCAGTTTTCTTTCCCCCGAAACGTGCATCTCCTCCACCGCCGCCTTTGTCACGTACACTCCGATGCTATCGATAGCATGCTCCGCACTCAGCCCACGCTTGGAATTGATCCCTCCACCTTCCAGTGGCCTTGCCGCACCAAGTGCATCGACTTCGTCCAGGGCAAGATGCACCGAGCCTCCTACCCTACGTCTTCTTCTTGGGCCACACACCCGCTGGAGCTCGTCCACTCGGACCTCATGGGCCCTCTCCTGGCCGCGTCTGTTGTTGAGGACGGCAAGTATGTACTGACTATTACGGATGACTATTCGTCCTATCGTTGGGTCATTTACCTTCACCAAAAGAGTGGCGTGGCCTCCGCCATCCGTGCCTGCCACCTCGCGGCTGAGCGCGATTGTGGCCGCATCCTTCAAATTTTTGGGTCTGATCGCGGCGGTGAGTACATGGGGGACACTACCGCCTATCTCGCCAGTCATGGGATCCGTCATGAGACATCTACCCCTGGGACACGATAGCAGAACTGTGTCTACGAGCGCTGGAACCGCACCATGGGCGATGTTGTCCGCACCATGCGTGTCGAGTCCGATTTGTCCGAAGGCTTCTTCTTTAAGGCCATATCCTACATGACCTAGGTGTGGAACCGCATTCTCCATGGTCCCCTTCCCTGCCAGGCCACGCTGTACACATTGTGGTGCGGTCAGGACACTCACCCAGGCTTGGCCCCGGGCTACGTTCTCATCTCCTAGGAGCATCGCTGTGCGATCTTTGCCACTCTGGCCCGGGCTCTTGCATGACTATGCTCTGCCCGTTTGCTGACGGCACGACCGTCCCCATTGGTACTTGTCCCACAAAACCTACGAGAGACCCGTGCCGCTCCCAACACAGACCAATGGGAGGCTGCCTATTGGGAGGAGCTCGCCGCCATCAACGAGCATGAAGTGTACAAGCTTGTGGAGCTTTCTCCTGGCCGCAAGGCCATAGGGGCAAAGTGTGTATTTCACCGAAAGTGGAAGCCAGATGGCGCTTTGGGCAAGTACAAGGCCCGGCTCACTACCAAGGGCTTCTCCCGAGTTGCTAGAGTTGACTACGACCAGGTCTTTTCCCCGGTTGGCCATTTCACTAACAGCCGGGCACTCTTCAGCCTAGTCGCACGGCATGGTTGGGAGCTCCACCAGATGGACGTGAGTAATGTTTTTTTTTCACGGTGCTCTCTATGGTGAGGAGCTCTACATGATCCGGCCCCCTAGCTTTGAGGATGGGATGGGCCGATTCTGGCGACTGCGGAAGGCCTTGTATGGCCTGAAGCAGTATCCTCGGTGCTGGAACATGGAGATCAGCCGTACCCTTGTGAAGGGCGGATTTCTCTACGACACTTCAGACCCGGCACTCTTCATCACTCCTCATGGGACGCCCTTCACTTTGATCCTCACCTACGTGGACGACATACTCATCACGTCTTCCAACGTTGCCACTGTCAAAAAGATGAAAGAGCTGTTGAATGTGACTTACAAGATGAAGGATCTTGGGCCAGCGCAGATGTTTTTTGGCATGGAGATTGAGTGCAATCTTGCACACGACATCATGCCGGCAGATCAGATAGCATACGTTCAGAAGCTCGTTGACTGCTTTGCCGATCTCCTGACCACTGTCCCCATCACCTCCACCCCCATGACCCCAGACGGGTAGGTGAAGCTGAAGGTTACTGACACCGGCACCTTGGATGCAGTGGTGGACATCACGGTGTTCCTCCGCATCATCGGGTCACTCATGTTTCTCTCCACCATCACATGGGTCGACATCGCCTTTGCTGTGAATTTCCTTGCCTAGTTCTCACAGGCCCCACACCAACTGCACCTTGATAAAGCTGTCCACGTGTTGTGGTACGTGGTCTCCACTCCATGCCAAGGCCTCACATTCCGTCGTCAGCCGTTCGTGGTGGCCGTAGGCTACACTGATAGCGACTGGGTGTGGAGCCCAGATGGGAAAAGCCGCACTGGTTGGATCTTTCTCATCGGGGACACGGCAGTATCATGGCGTAGCGGGAAGCAAGGATGTATTGCACACAACACAGTTGAGGCTAAGTACGTGACTTTGGGCATTGGTGCATGTGCGAGTGTGTGGTTGCATCCCTTGTTGGGTGAGTTGCGTCAGCCTGTGTCATCCATCACCTTGCAGTGTGATAACAAAAGTGCCACTACGATTCCCGAAAATGATAGTATCCACCATGCACTTACAAAATACATCAATGTTGAGTATCACTACGTACGTTCCTTGTTGCATAAGGGCAGTGTTCACATCATGTGGGTCGAGAGTGTGAAGCAGTTGGCTGACTTCCTCACCAAGGTGCTATACGCAACTTGTTCAAGAAGGTTGTGAGTATGGTCGGATTGCTGCCCTGAATGTGTGTGGTGTGACTTGTCCGCTTACATGGGTTCCTACTGCACATGTCATTCGTCTCCTTTCACTCTTGTACTGAGTGTTGGGCCGAAGAGCATGGGAGAACATGAATTCTGCATATTCATGTACACTGACACCTTTGGATCATGGGGGGTGTTTTTGCTTTGTCCGTGCATTGCCTCACGGACTCCTATTGTGACCTCTCAGCTTGAGCACATGCTCGTGCAAACAACTGACAGGATGGACGCTAATGCTAACGGGGCGCTATTCGGTGGAGTGGACGTGTTGCCGTGAAGACAAGCGTGTGGCTCTCCTCCTCCTTGCTCTTCGGACACTACACCCTTACACGACGAGCTCCATCGGAAGCAACTCTTAGCTGTCACGCCACCAGTAGTCGTAGATAGCTCTCAAGAGTAGTGCACTCGGCACCCGAGTTCGGGCAGCCGTAACTCCACGTAGTTATTTTTCTTGCCGATTTTGACTACACGACTGTGTTTGCAATATGGTCATTTTGGTATGCTCCAGGGTTTAGGAAAAATGGACAATGCTCGGGTTTTGGGGTGTCTAGTGTCCGGTAGGGCTCACCCAGGAAATTCTGCCAGATAGGATAATGCTAGGATATTTCTTGTGAGAAACTTTCTGGAACCTTCCTAACCGCTTGCCACTTACCTAGGGTCTGGGTAGGGACACGTACGGAGCGTCGGGAAGCTCAAACTGAATATAGTTGTAGAGAGAGATGTCAATTGACAAGCACACGGCATAAATACCTGCCGTGGCGCATGGCGGGTGAATGCATGGAGCAATGTTAGTTTGTCCTAAAATCGGCCCAAAACCACTGTTTTGGCTGTAACTCCGCGCACAGGCATCCAAACGCAACACCGTCTGAACCTAGAGATGTAGAATCTTGAGCTGGATAGTACGACTGGTCACATACACAAGTCCGGCATCGATCGGTGGACAGACAATGCAAAACATGCAAATCAGGCTCAGGAGCCAGTCCACCAAGAAAACTCTAGCGACTGTAGAAAAACTGCAGAGCACCCTAGCAAGCACCCGGGACGTCGTGGCAGCTGTTTGGCAGCTGTCTGGCAGCTGGTGGTGGTTGGAACCACCACCCGTGGGTGCTCCAGCACCAGCTGGGTCCACATCACGGATCTGCGTCACACTGGTCATGTTGTAGGTGCTGATGACGAATGTCAGGACCCTCACCATGTCTTCGTGCTCTCCAGTTTTGCTGCTCCATACCACGAGCGGGTATAGGGGTAATCACCATGGTCGTCGCTCGTGTCGGGTGGAAGCCACACAAACCAACACTCCCCCTAGCTGACACAACCGTCACCACAACGATGACCGAGTGAAGGGAGGGAAGGATCGCTCGCAAAACCAACCATGGCGAGAACCAATCAAGCACACTTACGTAGGTGCCTCCCCCTCTTCGTAGAGAGGCTACGCTCACTATGTGACGTAAACACTAACCACATTACAAGGTCTCCTCGTGATAGTGGTGCAACCCATCAAGTGCCCGGGTCTCGACCATGCAAGATGTCAATCACATACCCATCTTCCAAACATCATGCAAGGGGTACTGAGCAACAAGGTCTCCTCGTGACTCCGGAACATCTCTCCGGGTGTCTTGGTCTCAACCACACCTGCTCGCATGCATGGAGCATGTGTAACACATGGAGGTAATGGTTCTCCACGTCACACCGGTACAACTCACCACGTGTGCGGGTCTTGACCAGCATAACCTCGACCAGAGCATCGCGCCACACCCAAACTAACCACGCTGTCCTTATAAGGGTGTCAGGCCAAAGCCCGCACACCATCATCTGGTTGGCTATTGTTATGTGTAACAAGCCTCACAGAGCTGAGATGAGGCTAGAACGGGGAGGGGTCTCAGTTGGTTGCTCATTCTTCATTCCTACTCAGTCATTGCTTCATTCGAGCTGCTTTTTTACGTGAACTCTGGCGCGCGCACTTTTGAGTAGCAAACCAGAGCCCCCAGACTTAGACTCTAGTGCAGCAGACTAAGGGGTCAGACTAAGCAACGAGCGTGGGTTCTTGCACGCTTCATCAACAACGCCACTTTCCCAACCTGTGCACTAGCTAGTTTCTTTTGTTGAGTGGGTACTCTCTTTCTCATTCACGCAGCCTGAGGCTTCATGGGCCAACCACTTGCTCAATGAAATCTCCAACATGGGATATATCGATCAATTGCTCACACAGTTGGTGGCATGCCCACAAACACTTCAAGATGATAAGGATTTTTTTGCATGCCTGGTTTGTTGTAGCGTACGGACTATTTTTATGGTTAAAAATGGTCGCTAAATATTTATCGAGTACTTCGGGTACTCGAGGCTCTAGTTTTGAGGAGCCAAAGCCCGGAAACATGTAATATGCTAGAGTTTAGTTCGACTCTAGCCTGGAAAATGTCCCTTGCCGGATTCTAGGTGAAAGGAGTGCCGCGATGGAAAATCCATCACGTCACTCCTCCTCCACTCTTAGCTTGTTGCTAGAGTACTGTTCCAGCGTGGCAATGCCACGTGGAACGATAGGGTTTTAGGATGCATGTTTGCAAAAATGCCCTATGACGACTATGTCCGTTGTGGCGCGGTTCGTCTCAGCCAAAATGGCTGAGGCGACCATTCGCCCCTCCTCCTGGGACTGACTATTCTGAGGGCCTGCGTTTTGGTTCCACAGTTAGTCGCAAAACAGCCCACGGCTGTTACATTGGCATAAGAGCCAATCGACTTCCGCTGTCCGTTCAATCGACTTGACGAATGAGTTCGTCCGTCGATTGAATGCCTAAGAAAAAAAAAACGAAAATCGACCGACCGTCGATACAGGTTCTTGCGCTGTTTTGTCGCGGCAAAACGCCCCCGTTGGAGGCGAGTTGTCTCGCTCGCTCGAGAGCCAGACAGGCCGAGAGCCCGACGGAACGAGGACGAGCAGACCGAGCAGCCCGACAGAACGAGCACCAGCAGACCGAGCAGCCCGGCAGAACGAGCACGAGCAGACCGAGCATCCCGACAGACCGAGCAGCCCGGCAGGCCGCGAAAAAAAAAAATGCGGAGGGAAAACGCTGCCCGACAGGCGATGCCCGCCCTCCCCCCTCGTAGGCGGCGATTTTGCTGAGGGGGAAGAAAGGGGCGAGCCCCCCCACGGCGCCAAGGTGGAGAGGGGACGTCTTCCCCTCTCTCCCCCCCTTCTCTTGAGGCCCAACAGCCGGGGGAGGAAAGAGGACCTCCCCCTCTCCCCCCCCCCTTTCACAAGGGCCGACCGCCCAAGGGGGGAGGCAAGGAGGCGATCCTCCCAATCCTTCCCTCCCTTCCCCATTGAGGGCCGACGGCCCATGGGGGAGGAGAGGGGGCGTCTCCCCCTCCCCTCCCCTCTCTTGCGGGCTGACGACCCAAGGGGGGGAAGGGGACGAGTTGCCCCCCCCCTCCTCATGCGCCGACTGCGCCAGCGGGGAGGAGAGAGGGAGTGGACCCTCTCTCTCCAACCCCCCCCTCCTGGTGTGCCGACTGCGCTGACGGGGAGGAGAGAGGGATAGACCCTCTCCCGCCCTCCCTCCTTGAGCGCCGACGGGGGAGGAGAGAGGGAGGGGATCCCCTCTCTCCCGCACCCCCCCCTCCTCACGTGGTAGGACGGTCCAAGGGGGAGGGGAGAGGACGTTCGTCCTCTCCTCCCCCATCTCACGTGGGCCGACGGCCCGAGGGGAAGAAAGGGGGCGATCCCCCCCTTTCCCCCCCTCACTTGGGCCGACGGCCCGAGAGGGAGGAGAGGGACGAGCTCCCCTCTTCCTCCCCCCCCTCTCACATGGGCCAACGGCCCAAGGATGGGGAGGAGGAAGCTTCCTGCCTCTCGTCCACTCACGTCCAGAACGTGGACGTGGAACACAGCAGCTCTGCTGGTTTTATATCAACTTGGGTTACTGCATCGTACACAAGTGGCGCAGCCGGTCAGGTGCCGTCTTGAAAGGGAAGAGCCACTAGCTCGACTCTCGGAAACTGTCCTCCTTTTTTTCCAGGCCTTATAAGCAGCATGCAGCATGCAGCTCAGTCTGAGCTCTCCATTTGAGAAGTTCTCAATTGCTTCCTTAAACTATTTTCCTTTTCATAGAAAAAGAGGAAAACTGACAGTTTTCCCGACACACCACTAGGTGACGCTTGGAAGATTCCAAGTATCACAAGGAAACAGGAATAAAAGGGTGGGCACTTGACGTGCCAGACGTTCCTCCTGTCTTTTTTTTTCCATCATGAATCCTCAAGTTGAGGAAGTCCATGATACCCGTTTCTTTATAAACGTTTCGAACGGTGACATCTTTTGTGGTCGAACCCAAGTGATGGTCAAGTTGACCACGCGTTTCGACGCAAAAAAAAAAAAAAAACTACAAGCTCTGGCTGAGCTCTTCTGAAAATTCAGGAATCCTGATTTTCTTTGTCCGTTCCAAACCACAAAAAGAAGAGGAAAACCGACACATTTCCGTTTTGTGAACGACATTCACTTGAAGATGCTTCAATGCAATAAATTTCGCACCGACAGTGCCTAAATTTTTGTGGGTAAACCTCAAAGTTTGGGGTATTTTGTGAGAAAACTCGGAAGGGCTGACCTTTCAACGCCATGACATGGCTCAATGCAGGTTGTACATGCGCTAATCAAATTTTATGTGCGCAAAAGAGCCACGATGGTGTACACCGGGTTGGAAAACCACAGCGGTGACGTCCATTGAGACGAATTCTCAATGAAAAATAAAAAGAAAACACCGAACGTGTTGTAACCACTCAACGAATCGCCTATTTGTCGTAAGAATACAAAATGTGCAGACAGCACAAAACGAGCGTTGATTGCATGGTTACACGGACGTCGACCACATCATCAACGTAAATGCCCATTGCACTACAGGCAACAGCACACGTGCTGGTTGCAATGATTTTGTCAGTGTCGAACACACCACTGAAAAAGTGCCAGTTGCACTTTAAACAGGGATCCCGAAAGCATTTGTGATGCTAGTGTCGAACGCACTGGTCATGGTCTATGAAGATATGACCAAAACAAATACAGATTGTGTATCCACGTGGGTGTTGATTGCACCAAGAACGTTGGATAAGTCATCTGTGAATGGATTTCGACAAAACAAGAACGTGAGTGCCGATCGCACTCCAAACACAAACGCGATGGTGGAAATCCATGCGTGATGGTCGATTGACAAGTGCCGGTTGCACTCAGAATATGACCAACATAGAAAAAAAGCAATCGTAGCATTCACGCAAGTGCCAAACGCACAGTTCTCATGAGCGTTGAATGTATGACCGACAAGTGCAGAGGTAAAACCGCGTGCCGATGCACCGTTGTCATTAACACTGATTGCACGAGTGCCGAATGCACCGTTGTCATAAATGTTGATTGCACGATTAACAAGAGCTACAGGTTGCACTTTTGTCATGGGTGTCGAATGCATCAGTGATGCGAGTGCCGAACGCACTATGGACATGAGTTCTGATTCGACTAGCTATGCTAGTGTTGATGGTACAAAACATGTTATAGGATGCCGATTGCATCAATAACATGGGTGCCGATCGCACCTCGTTGGATCAACTAGCGAGAACTAGCCAACTCGTTGCCTCGACAGGCTAGCTTGTGATAGACCACCAAACGAAAGCATACGATCTATGCGTAGGAATGGTTCTAGGGACAAGCGAGTCGAGCATATTGTTTGAAGCGCCAAAATACGTTGGATGACGTTTGCAAGGCATCTCGACGACGTCGAGGATGGTCATATTGTCGAATTCCTCAAATAGAGAATCGATAGGCATGGCTAGAAACAATCACAGACGGCTGTAGTGATCAGATGCATGTCCGAACGGCATAACAAAAACACAGCGGTCTCGGTTGTCACCGACTGTGACGATCATTGAAAGTTGAAAACTTCGCCATGCCGACAGCAGTATGAGAAGATACTTCCGAAAGAAGTACAAACCAAAATTCAAACGGATAAATTACATGTGTGACGAGGACGATTTCCTCAGGTTTGGACCATGCTAAAGGTGGACGAACTCCTCCGTATCTGTAGATGGAACGTGCTACAAAAGCCTCGTCGGTTGAGCACTAGTTCCACAAAAAAAAATGCACGGCTTGCATGACCGCAGGAGGTCACAGCGCATGACCAAGTGCTGGAGACAAACCGCTTTTCAATAGGTCAAGGTATGCGATTCATACCATGGTACTTCAGTCTTGCGAACTTGGATACACGGCATGCGTGGAAAACGTGCACGACATGCACAAAACCCCCTATCCACTAATTGTTGGTGCGTCGATCACCACATCAAGTTATGGATAAGTTAGACGGACGAATGATCACAATGGTTTTGTGATATTTGATCAAGCTGACGATATCAGGTGATGTTTTGGATAGAAAATGGCGACACCATTTCACCAAACAAGTGGTTTGGAGGGCACAAAGCGTGTTTTACAACAGTCACACCCCATTTGCGCTACAATGTTCAAAGGCCGATGTGATCGTTTGATGACTAAGCCAGTGTCATGACTATGTCATGAGATGTTGAACAAAGGTGTGTTAGCATGCCGACTTTAATCCTAGAGGATTGACATCATGCTGCCGGTACACAGGGTGTACTGGATGCATCGGTATCTTTTGGAGGTTCTGTGCATCATTAGTCATGGCCGATACAAACATTGTTCCGTGATTGAACGTGTCAAGGATGATACCTTTGAATAAACACTCAATGACGAAACCTTCGACATCCTATCACTCGGTGAGTGATAGATACAAATCGTGGTACCCGACTGGTACCGACGATAAAAAGGTACATGGGTGTACCGACAACGTATTCAAAGACAAGGATAATTGTTAGTGGAGGTTGTAAATGCGCCAGAGAGGGGCAGAGACTCTTCCATGGGTCCTCAACGGTCAAAGACGCCGCAGTGCGGTGGTCAAAGACTGAAAGAGTCACTCTCTTATGTATGACAAGATTGACCGAACGTCGAAAGTGAACAAATCTGAAGGTGACACCTTCAGTCTATCATCACTCGGTGAGTGAACATGTCATTGACATTGATAGACAAAAGGTCGTGAACTGATATCGATGACATAAATTCATCCACAGTTCGGTGAAAATCCATTTCAGAGAAAATGAGCGACACTCATTTTCTACTAATGGTGGTCCTGAGAACTACGACGATCTCATAGATTCCTGCAAACCAACTACGACATAGTTGGGATCACGTCAAGGTCTAGGTTTTGTGATCAAAGCTTATGACCGTGGAGACGATCTATAAGCCGGCAGCTTTATGCTAACAGTGTGTCTTGGTCTTGGTGGTCTGACCGACCACACGATTCATAACCAACAAAGAGGTATAATAATGACCAGTGTGTCAAAAATGTTGATGTGAAGGGACTCTTCAAGATGGACCTTGAGAAACGATATTTCTCATCAGATTCTTTTGATGTTTTGAGAAACGTCTCAAAGTTGAGGTCATCGTGACACGGTACACTAGTTGTGTACGTCACGCTCTTCAAACATCATGCAGATGGATTCCGGTCATACCAAGGCATGGTGTAGCACCTGCTATCCAATTTTTCGGAACAAAACCAATCTCCGAGAGAGATCATAATGACTATGGTGTAGTCGAACCATGCTTCACTAACCCGAAAGATCATGGTGAAGCGACTCAAGCCCCTTGGTTTCGGGGATGGTTCAATTGAAGTGCATTGCCGAACGCAAGTACAATACAATTTTGGATGTCGCTGCGGTGGTATCCACAATGTTGGATGTTTGCCGGGATGTCTTCAATGAGGACGATCCCCTCCACGAGTGTCTCGGACGAGGCATATGGAAAACACTCTATTGAGTGGAGGTACTGAATGTACACAATAGAAGATATTGAAGCAACACGGATTGTTACAACTTGGCAAACACAATCCATTGACGGGTTCTCAAATAGAACCCTTGGACGCGGTTACAAAATCGTAAAAGGGTTTAGGAACTAGTTGTTCCAGGATCACCGGATGTGATTCTGAAGCGTTCGATCACAATCACATAGAATTGACACCCGAAAGGTGTTCTTCCAACTTGTACAGCAATGATTGTGATCATGGTACACCCGTTAGGTGAATACCATACGATGAACACTTTGGTCGTGGATTGAATCCATGGTCTTTGAGATCGGTTATCTCAGCTAACTTAGTTCAAAAGCAGTGTGCTTTTGACAGGGACGTGAACGGTAGCCTACCGTACCCATTTCAGACAGAAATGAGGAGATGATGGTTGAAACCAAGATCATCTAGGTCGGAGCATTGTCGTGTCTAATGATGGACGTTGACGACAATTGCGTGTGCCAGACGACCAATGCCGCCTCCTTCAAAGATGGGTGCAATCTTTGAAAGGAAAAACAAGTGTGATCAGCAACCATGTCTTAGGACTTTGGTGCCTCCCAACCCTAAGATACCAGCTAGCATGCAAGTTGCATGGGCTTGGTGGAGCTTGGTTGAGTTCAGCCAACCAATCCACGGGTGCTGAAAGAGGTCTAGTAGACCTACGCGTGGTCATGAACACGTGGCTGGGAACCGAGAGGACTGATGTCCAGATCTCGGATTGCACCTGTTGACAATGTTGCGGGGAGGTACCACCTTGGCAACAACCCCTTGGAAGAGATCATGTCCGAACGACATAGGAAGTGTTGTGTGGACCTGGACAGTTTTCGCGGGGACGCCCGGTTAAATGGTCGCAGGGACGCTCCTTGCAAAGGGGGAGGAGGCGTCACCACAACAGTTTGCAGCACACGTACCACAAGGAATGTGGGAAAATTTATTCTATGTACCCTCTTCCAAACTGGCAAGACACTATTGACAATGTACGTCCGAAAAGGTATCGACCATGCCATCGATACACACGTGTGATGAGTCTTCAGTGAAGACTCACCAACACTTGTGAAGAACGTACAAGGATTGTACGTGTCTCATCTTGGCAAGAGCCAAGGAATCACGCGATCAACACTACATGTTGTGCGTAAATGACCATAATCACAAAGACCACAAGTGTGTGGTTGATTGTGCGTGAACGTGACGCAACCGTGTTGCGGATGACAAGAGTTCACACTTGTGATCTTGTTTGTGATTCTTGTTGCATGGTTTGCATCATGAAGTACGCGATAATCAAACCTCCGTGAGCAAAGACGAACCGGGACGGTTCGAAGCAAAGGGGGAGGAATGTAGCGTACGGACCATTTTTATGGTTAAAAATGGTCGCTAAATATTTATCGAGTACTTCGGGTACTCGAGGCTCTAGTTTCGAGGAGCCAAAGCCCGGAAACATGTAATAGGCTAGAGTCTGGTTCGACTCTAGCCTGGAAAATGTCCCTGGCCGGATTCTTGGTGAAAGGAGTGCCGCGATGGAAAATCTATCGCGTCACTCCTCCTCCACTCTTAGCTTGGTGCTAGGGTCCTGTTCCAGCGTGGCAATGCCACGTGGAATAATAGGGTTTTAGGATGCATGTTTGCAAAAAT
This sequence comes from Penium margaritaceum, assembly GCA_023375785.1. NCBI lineage: Eukaryota > Viridiplantae > Streptophyta > Zygnematophyceae > Desmidiales > Peniaceae > Penium > Penium margaritaceum. Next base: position 1,224 of record SZWC01004701.1, on the reverse strand, counting down.
GCCCTATGACGACTATGTCCGTTGTGGCGCGGTTCGTCTCAGCCAAAATGGCTGAGGCAACCATTCGCCCCTCCTCCTGAGACTGACTATTCTGAGGGCCTGCGTTTTGGTTCCACAGTTAGTCGCAAAACAGCCCACGGCTGTTACATTTGTTGTTATTTTGGTTAATTGCTGGGTGCTGATCCTGCTAGGGTGCTACTGTTGTAACTTTCCGATAACAGCCGCTCTCGGTTAATTCCGAGAGGTGTGGCTCAACTCCGGTGGTGGCGAGGGTCGCACCTCATGCGTAGTACATGAGGTAGGTCTCACTCACCATTCCAAGGCCTCACTCCACCCGACTGCTCGTCACTCGATTCTTTCGAAGTTTGAGACTCAAAATCCATGGTATCGCTCGTCTCTCTATCTCCCTCACACTCTCTCCATCACAAGTCTCCACTTGACTGCGAGTGGGTAGAAAAGAATAGAAGCGAACAACCAAGCAGACAGATGATTGCCACTTCTGAGCGGCGGACTGAAAACAAATGTGGGTTGCCAAGTTTGCACCTCCAAGAGTGATGGCCAAATGAGCGTTGCTAAGAAAAGCTAAGACAGCATCAACTTGGCCAACTGTACGAACAGGGCTGCAATACCGCGGTATTTAGTACCGCGGTACTCGAGTACCGCGGTACAAATACCGCGGTATCATGATTTTGTGGCAGCTCATTACCGATACCGGTACCGGCACCGCGTTACCGACGGTATTGGTAAAATACCGCGGTATTATACAATTACCGTGGTATACGGTATACCAATGTATAATACACACATTGTACCACGGTACTAAAATGTGTACCACGGTACTGAATGCCCTAATATTTTTCTAACACCAAAAATGAATTCTAAGCTTAAAAAATGGGATAAGTAATAGATGTCATGAACTTGGAACTCAAGTTTATATACTCACAAAGAAAGGATGCACCTTTACATGATATTCACTTGTGATATGGAGATGTTTAGGTGGAGTAGAAGTTAGGAGACAAGAAATGAGGGAAGAGGAGGAGGGCAAATTTATGAAGAGATACTCTAGTTGAATACCGTAGTCTCTTATATTCTCTTGTTCAATAACATGACAATTAAATTCGACTACAATTTTCAGACCTGGAATTTTGGACCTGTTTGTCCAAAAGCCCTCGTATTTTCTTAGTGTCATATTTTGGTCAAACGTCCATGTGCTTGGTCTGTCCA
>SZWC01004700.1:102588-122708 GCA_023375785.1 Penium margaritaceum | reverse complement strand
CCGGCACTGCATCGTCGAGTCCCGGGATGCCCTCTTCTTCGAGGACCTGTTTCCTCGTGACCTCATTCGCTCCGGCTCGTCTGTGTCTATCCCGTCGCGTGGGGGAGTGGTGAGTCCGTCCTCCGTCCTACCGCGTCCGGGTGACACATTCCTTGGTCCCTCCGGGCCAGCTGTCCCAGCCGCGTCCGCTGGTCCTTCCGGGCCAGCTGTCCCAGTCGCGCACGCTGGTCCCTCCGGGCCAGCTGCTCCAGCCGCGTCCGCTGCTCCCTCCGGGCCAGCTGCTCCAGCCGCGTCCGCTGGTCCCTCCGGGCCAGCTGTCCCAATCGCGTCTGCTGGTCCCTCCGGGCCAGCCTCTCCAGCCGCGTCCGCTGGTCCCTCCGGGCCAGCTGCCCCAGCCGCGTCCGCTGGTCCCTCCGGGCCAGCTGCCCCAGCCGCGTCCGCTGGTCCCTCCGGGCCAGCTGTCCCAGTCGCATCTGCTGGTCCCTCCGGGCCAGCCTCCCCAGCCGCGTCCGCTGGTCCCTCCGAGCCAGCTGTCCCAGTCGCGTCTGCTGGTCCATCCGGGCCAGCCTCCCCAGTCGCGCCCGCTGGTCCCTCCGGGCCAGCCTCCCCAGCTGCGTCTTTGGTCCCTCCGGGCCAGCCTCCCCAGTCGCGCCCGCTGGTCCCTCCGGGCCAGCCTCCCCAGTCGTGTTCGCGGATCTCTCCGGGCCGACAGCCCCAGTCGTTTCCACTGGCCCATCAGACTCAGCGTCGTCGCACGCCTTGCCACGCTACACACGTGGCCCCGGCGGCAGCCTCCGACCCAGGCCGTCGGTGAGCATGAAGACCGTCGCACCGCGCTCGGTGGCGCCTCGATCCCCCGTGGCTCCACGTGCCTCCTCCACTCCCACGGTCGTGAGTGGGGACCCTGGCACCAAAGCCCTGGGCCTGACCACCGCGGCCATCATTGCAGATCTGCACCCGGGCTCCGCATTGGGCTACGCCATGCTCCATCACGAGCATCGGCACGCTGTCGTGGCTGCCCTTGCGCGCATCCCACCTGGGGCGCGAGAGGCACATGCTCTCTCAGTTCGCTCCACAGCACGCCCGGAGGACCCAGCCACCTTGCGCGAGGCACGAGCCTCTCCTGAGGCCGCACACTGGGACGCTACTTGCGCCGATGAGCTCGCTGCTATCCGACAGCACCACGTGTACGACCTCGTCGACCTTCCTTCAGGTCGGAAGGCCATCGACGCCAAGTGGATCTTTCGGCGCAAGTGGAAACCTGACGGGTCCTTGGACAAGTACAAGGCCTGCCTCACTGCAAAGGGGTTTGCCCAGGTCCCTGGGGTCGACTATGACCAGATCTTTGCCCCAGTTGGCCGGTTCTCCACCAGCCGGGCGCTCTTCAGCCTGGTCGCCCAGCATGGGTGGGAGCTGCATCAGATGGACGTGAGCAACGCTTTTCTCCATGGTTCACTGGAGGGTGAGGAGCTTTACATGGTGCAGCCACCAGGCTTCGACGATGGCACCGGGAGAGTGTGGCGCCTGCGTAAGGCCGTCTATGGCCAGAAGCAGTCGCCTCGGTGCTGGAACCAGGAGATCAGCAGCACGCTCCTTCGTGGTGGGCTCCAGCGCAGCACCGCAGACCCTGCACTGTTTGTCAGTCCGCGAGGCCAGACCTTCGCTGATGTTCTGGTGTACGTCGACGACCTCCTCATTGCGTCGCCAGACACGGCTGCCATCCAGCGCGTCAAGTAACTGCTGCACGCCACCTACCAGATGAAGGATCTCGGGTCTGCCCGAGTCTTTCTGGGCATGGAGCTCGAGCATGATCGCTCCCAGGGCATTCTCCATGTCCATCAGGCTGCTTATGTGCAGACTCTGTCCACTCGCTTCGCCGAGGACCTGCCACTCGTACCGAGCGCATCCTCACCCATGTCGCCAGATGGCCAGGTGAAGCTGAAGAGTCTTGACCCAGCTGTTGTGGGGGAGCCAGTTGACGTGACCGCGTACCTGCGAGTAATCGGGTCATTGATGTTCCTGGCAACGACGACGCGTCCAGACATCGCGTTCGCCGTCAAACTCCTGGCCTTGTTTTCTCAGGAGCCGCGTCACCTCCACCACGAGGCCGCGATCCGCGTACTGCGCTATGTCGTATCGACTCCTCCGCGAGGTCTCATGTTCCGCCGTTAACCGTCTGTTGTCGCAGTGGGCTACACCGACAGTGACTGGGCCGGCAGCCCGGACGGTAAGAGTCGCACAGGCTGGATCTTTCTGATTGGCGGCACGGCTGTGTCCTGGCGCAGTGGCAAGCAGGGGTGCATTGCACGCAGCACCGCTGAGGCTGAGTACGTGGCTCTTGGATCAGGCGCGTGTGAGAGTGTGTGGTTGCGTCGTCTGCTGTCTGAGTTGCGCCAGTCTGTCCCATCCATCACGCTGCATTGTGACAATGAGAGTGCCATGGCCATCGCCGAAAATGACGGCGTGCATCACACACGCACAAAACACATCAACGTCGAGTATCACTGTGTGCGTTCATTGTTGCATGCCGGCAGCATCAGCATCGTGTGGGTTGAGACAGCACGGCAGTTGGCTGACTTCCTGACCAAGGCACTGAAGCGCGACTCGTTCAAGAAGGCTGTGAGTTCGGTCGGCGTACATCCTTGAGTGGCTCTCTCTTTATCTCTGCCTACGTCTCTGCATGCCCTGGGGGAGTCTGGATGTTGACCGTGTCCCTGTCCGCCCATGTGCACTACGCCTGTGAGTCATGGGGGAGTGTTGGTTTTATTCGCATCTCTCATTGTGCTCTGTTGTTTCCTCCCGGCTTGTGTACATTGGCGTGCAGATGACTGACGGCGAGACTCGATGCTGATGGAGTGTCGTCCGGTGGAGCCGACGCACGTTGAGGTCTTCTCGCAGTTCGCTGAAGCCTCCTCTCTCCGGCGACGCGCTCAGCTCCATCGGCAGGCCTCCTCGGCGGTCGTGCTGCCGGCGGTCATTGACACCGCAGTTGCTGCTTGCATGCGTCCAGCGCATCCCATCGCGTCTGCATCGTCATGCACTGCCTAGGGTCACAGTTGCATGTTGCATGGCCCTGTTTGGCAGCATAAACTGTTGTGGGCACTATCTGGGTTTAGGCTTCCATAACTCCTCGCTACTATTTTTCTAGCAGATTCTGACCGCACGGCTGCGTTCGCAGCATCGGTATTATGCTATGGTCCAGTTTTCAGGCAAAACGGACGACGCCCGGGTTTTGAGCTGTCGGCTGCCTGGCAGGCCTCACCGAGAAAACCTGCCAGCCTGAACTGAGCTATTTTCTGATTGGCTGATGAACTGAGTAACAAGCTCTACAGAGCTGGGGGGGGGGGCTAGAACTTGGAGGGGTCTCCCATTGTTGTTCATTCTTCATTCCTAATCAGTCATTGTCAGTTTTCAGCTGCTTTCTGGCGCTAACTCTGGCGCGCGCGTTTCTGAGTAACAAAACCCAGAGCTTCCAGACTTAGACTCTAGAGCAGCAGACTGAGGGGGCAGCTGACCTAAGCAACGAGCGTGGAAGCCCGCACGCTACATCAACAACGCTGCTGCCCCAACATGCTGCATAGTTTCCTTTTAGGGTTATCGATCACCCCTAGTGAGCAAGGGTCACAAAATTATAGCAACAACAGCGCACTACAAGGGGCATGTGACAAGACGAGACAAGAATTGCTGGCACAGAGAGGAAGTAGTAAGAGCGTGGTACGAATCAGAGCAGCAGGAGCATACACAAGGAGCCCAACATTGCGTACCGCAAACTTGAACTTGCCACTGCATAACGCTTTTGTAAGGAAGTCTGCACGCTGCTACCGCGTGTCGACACCTATGACAAAGACATTGCCACGTGAAATATGCTCGCGTACAAAGAAAGATATTGATGTGCTTAATGCGCGTCTAAGACATGCCATCATGCTCTTCTATGCGGCGCGTGCTCTTATTGTCGCAACGGATGGTGATGTAGTGGATGGGTTGGCAAGGCTACTACATGAGGTGTCACAACCCGATACTCTCATAGACCCCAGCTCCCAATGGGATATACTCTACCTCAGTCGAGCTCCGCGGTAGGTAATCGTGCTTGCCACCCCTCCGTGAGACAACTGTACCTCAAACAAGAAAGATGTAGCCGTATCGGCTCGACGCATCGCGATCATGAGCCTAATCGTTGTCAGTATACCGCCAACAACAGCAGACGGCTACGTACGAAAGCACATGCCTAAACGTAGGATAGAAATGACATATCGCAACACACACAGAACAACCTCCAAATGGAGCTGACGCGGATGCTGTGAGAACCGCAACAAGAAGTTCACGACAAAGGCAATATCTACGCACGTTGTGGTCCCGAGGAACATCAGGGAGCCAATGACTCAAATTTACGTCGTGACATCGATAGGCCACCCTAGAAAATCAGGATCTGCTGACGTGCGAAGCCTCTGCCTAACGGGTGTCATAGGTGTAGATGCAAAAGAGACTGTGGCCAACAAGTCAGCAAAACACCCCCCTAGCGTCTTGACGTAACCGGCCTGATGCAAATGCAGTGTGAGACGCTCGGGATCATGCTCAATCTCCATTACCAAGAAGACACGAGCTTGACCAAGATCCTGCATTATGTACACAAACTGGAGGACATCATTCACAGCCTGGACAACCTGAGGGTCGGGGGATGTAATCAAGAGGTTGTCCACATAGACTAGGAGAGCGAAGAAGTGTGTAGAGGGGGCAATGTGTTCCGCTGATAGTAGCCTGGCTCCAAGGTAGCGGAGATCTCGAGGTTCCAACAACGTAGGGATTGCTTCAAGCCATAGAAGGCATTTCGGGGGCGCCAGACTCTGTCTATGCTATACTCGAAACCAAGAGGCTGGACGAGATATATATCTTCCTCGAGATCATCGCTCATGAAAACATTGTTGACGTGTATTTGGTGGAGTTCCCAATTGTGTTGTGTCACCTGACTCAACAAGGCCTTTACCGTGGTGTACTTGTTCACAGGGGCAAACGTGACATCAAAGTCCACAAGACACTTGGGAGAATCCCTTGGCCGACGGGCCTTGTTCCGTTCCACTGAGCCATTGGGCTTCCGTTTCCTTCAAAATATCCAACGGGCTGAGATGGCCTTACGACTCGACAGGAGATCCACTTTCTCATAAATCCCATGCTTATCGATTGTAGCGTGTTCCTCGCGTATAGCTTGCTCCCACAGAGTTGCATCTACAACAGAGTGTTCTTGTTGCATTGTGTTCGGTTCAAGTACACAAGACGTACTGCCATTTGCAACCAGTGCGGTGGCGACTAAGGGATGTGGTGGAGGCCGGGTTGACCCAGTTGCTGTAACGACCCGATGGAACTCATCAGAATTTAGAGACTATCCAAGCAAGGTGTTAGGCTGTACCACAGTCGCCACCAAGCCAAGAGCGTCAAGACCAGAGACAGGAGTAGGATTGAGGGGTTAACGACGCCACCATGAACTGGACGGACCAACTGCACGGACCCAGAGTGGCTAGTCGAGGCTCTATGACTTGTAGACGGGACATAGTGAGGTGCAGATTGTAAAGGTCCTAGACGACCGCCGGGTGCGTGAACAAACGACGACGAGATGGGGTGCTACGTGGGTGTGACTAGGTTCGCTACTCATGGAACCACATTTGGCGATGTAGGTAACGATGCAATAGGAGGTGACATAGATGCAACAAGGAATGATATAGGCGATGCCGATACGGCAGGAAATGACGCAAGTGGTGACGCAGACCTGATAGGAGATGAGGTAGACATTGACACAGGCGCGACAGGAGATGACACATGCATTGACACAGGACTACAGGAGACAATGCAGGCGAAGACAGAAACGTGGGTGATGTTGCTGACGATGTAGCCACGGCAAGAGATGATGCTGGTGATGATGCAGATGGGATAGGAGGTGATGCCATCGACGTTGCAAACATGATAGGAGATGATGTAGGTAACAATGTAGCGAGAGATGGAGCACAACCACTACCAAAAGGCACTCCACAGGCATCACCCCTTCTGGACGAGAGAATGACATAAGCGATGGAGCAAAATGAGAAATGTCGCGTGAGAAGATGCTCTAAAAGGAGAGAGCATCGCGAGACTTGACAACCCGACCACGCTCTGGGTCCCAAAAGTGCCAGGCCTTGGACTAGGAGAAAACACCAAGAGAAGGACTGAGGGGACCTTGAGGAGACAGCTTGCCATTACGTTGGTCCTCAGGGAGCCAAACACTCGCGATGCTTCACCAGACAAGAGCGAGTCGAAGGTCAGCATGACGACCATGCCATTGCTGCAATGGCGTGAGATGAAGAGACAACGGACCATGGAGAACACAGTTCGAAACCCACGTCATGTAGCACTTGACCTCGAAGGCAAAAAACGGAGGGAAGTCAGACTCGGCAAGAAGAGTTTGAACACCATCAGCAAGAATACGGTTCCAGTTTTCTGACACTCCAATATACTGTGATGTATATCGAGTAGAGAGCTCGAGATGTACTCCTTGAGACGAGATGAAGCGGGTCGTGGAACCCATGAACTCCCCACCACGATCAGAGCGGAATGCTATCAGCTTACGCTGGCAAACATGCTCAGCCTTGACAAGCTTAGTCCCAATCGTGGACCAAACATTGATATCCAACGAAAACGAGAAAAATCATCCGTAAGACACAAGACGTACCGACCAACACCCCCAAGAAATTCATCTGAGAGTGGGCTCATGACATCCGCATAGAGAAGGCCAAGGGATTGCAACGTGGAGGAGTCAGACAAAGGAAATGATGGGGGTTGCAGCTCACCTTGTGTACAATCAAGACAGTCAATAGTGCATGACGCAAGGAGCGTACCAGGGTCAGGTCCAACAGTAAGCTGATGATGCAAGAGAATATTGACGATGACTGTATGCACATGACACAGACTGCGGTGGAGCAAACGTGTGTGTGGAAGGGAAAGCAAGGGAGAAACATGTACATGTGTTGCTACAGTGGTCACGGAAGATGTTGCAAACAAGGGCACAGGATACAATTTTTCACAACGCAAACCATGAAGTGCCGTTGATGATCAGGGCATGGACTTCGTCTCATCTCATGGCGTTGGCAATGTGTGGCTACAATCGTCTTGAAGGAGAAGATGTAGTACGACTTGAAGTCACAACACAGAGACGGGAAAGGATGAACGGCTGCCAATGCTTAACCTATTGTATAAAGGACACATTGCCACCATCCAACATGCCCCGAAGGGTTTCATTCGACAAACAATGGTGACCACTCGACTCATTAGTCAAACTCACATCGGAGCAGACAACCGGAGGCCGAGGATGGGAAGGGAATGTCTGGACGATGCAGTAGCTCGGGAAAAGACTGAGGTGGTGGCATAAAGAAGGATGGAGCTGCGGGCTGCATCCCTGATGGAGGGGTGTAGGAGTAAGAAGGCGGGCCATAGACCGTAGGATAGGATGGTGGCATAAGCCAATGCCACCCTGGGTGGGATACCGCCACTACTGGAGATGTCGGCGCAGGCATTGGAACAACCGACATTATGATGATGGTGGTCTCCCATTACACGTGGTTAGATTCCCACGTGCAAGGGTCTCGCCGGTAAGGAAGAAAGAATAAATGACAATACCTAAAATCGGTCTCCAAGAACTAGTCTCCCTGTGGCAATAGGACAAACCCCGGATGCTTGGGTCTCAACCAAGGAGCAAAAGGAGAAAGGAAAAACAAAAGCAAAGATAAAAACAAGAATAAAGAAAATAAAATGGTATAGCAGAATAATAGGACACCTAACCTGTCGAAATCCCATCCGGGTTGACCCAGGACGGGTGATGGTGCGCCAAAGAGGGGTCGGCCAACTGTTTTTTTCTTTCTTTCTTGGAGGCGAGCGAGCTCGAATAAGCTCGGACGAGCTTGTTGATCAACGAGCTCGTCGATCGATGGGCTCGTTGGTCGGCGAGCCCGTCGACTGACGGAGTAGGAAGTGCGGGAAACTACGAGGCAACTTCTTGCTTGCTACCCTTCTTTCAACGTCGTTTCCTAGCTATCGTAGCTACTGCTGCACTCGCGGACCTACTCTTGTTGATGATGTTGGTATTGCGCGTACTCGCTTAAAATATCCGCAACTGCGGTTGTTGCTGCTGTTGGTGTTGCTATGGCTGCAACTGCTCGCGCAATCACTCCATTCGTTGCTACAACTGTTGCGGCTGTTGTTGTTGGTGCTAGTTCTACTGCTGCTTCTGCTACTGTTTCCGTAGTAGCCACTATTGCTTCTGCTACTGGTCGAAATGCAGACCCAATATAGCATGGCACGTGGTTGGCACATGCTATGTTGACACCAATGGCTACTGCAGTTGCTGGTGCTGCTAGTGCTACTTCTGCTATAGTAGCTGCCGCTGTTGCTGTAGTTGCTGCTACTGGTGCTGCAACTACTAGTGCTGTTGCTGTTGCTGAAGCTGCGGTTGCTGCTGCTATGGCGGCCTATGACGCTGCCGTTGTCATTGTTGTTGCTTCTGTTGCATGCGTCTACCAATGCAGCCGCTGCTCTAGCTGCAGCCACTACAGCAGGCTTGGGTGTGGCTCCTGGTGCTGTGGCGGCCTAAGATGCCGTCACTCGTGTTTCACGTCGCCGCCAAGACGGCCACTATGACGAAGGAAATTGTCGATTTTTTTGCAGTATTCCGTCTTTGTGTCTGCCGGAGGACTACGTGACATGAGCCCTCAGCTCAGCCCATCCCAGACGCTTCCGGTACTGTTGCTACGTGTTGTGGTGGGAGGAAAAGTTCTTGTCTCTTTACTGTTATGATATCATGAGGGATGGAGACATCCCTAAAGCAACATTCAATGTGAGAGTGTACATTGCACAAAACGCAACGGAACCAACGGTGGTTCTAAAGGTGGAGAGAGGGTGAAGAACAAAGCAATAAGGCTAAAAACTTACAGACAAGTGTATGTATCTAGTTTCACCCACATGCGTGTAACTAAGCGCACAAGTCCAATAAAACGGTTGGAAATTAGGCTAACCGACTGCAACCTCGAAAGCAACAAGAGGGATGTTGGTTATGGTTGTGACACATGCAAGTGCCCTCTTGTCTCCATGCCACACACCACCACACCACTGCAGGTGATTAATCTCGACTGAGGCTCTTTGGTGCAAACTGTGACGCAGCATGGGGCACACAGTGGTGGTGACACCATCAAGTCACCAAGTGGTGGCCAAGCATCAACGTCACCCTCACGATGAGCCTTAGCTTAGTGATAATCCTGCATGTCAAGATGGGGGATACATTTGTAGAAGTACATGTTTGTGATGTAACTGGATTCCTACACACTTGCATGCTTTTAGCGTAGTGTACCTGATTGCTGATGCCTCGGGACCACATGTACAGTTTATACCGGCGTGTGAGAAACCGCCTAGAGCTCGTTCGCTCCAGGGCCGGGTTCGATCCTTGGGTGGCATTCGGACCCCACGTCGAGTGGTTTGCGTGGGTGGCCCGGTCAACCGGCACTTACCACTTCTCTCTCTTGTTACTCGTACACTTTTTCACACTTTCACACTTCTTCACGTGAGCTTGCCCCCTATCTATGGTTTCGCCCCATCGCTTGCTACTTGCTTGCTTGCTTAGCAATCAAGGCTATCTACTGGTATCAGAGCAGGAGGGCTTCTTCCTCCTTGCGAAAGTCCTGAGACCTCGTGGAACCACGTCGGGACACTTTTGCGTGGCGGGTGATCCCGCGCAAGCCACCCATTCGCAACTGTGGCAGGTAGAAGCCGCAGTAGTAGCCGCCGCCACTGCAGCCGCTCACATCGCACCCATGGCTCACGGTGTGCCTCACTCCCGTGCACGGGTCACACACATCTCCGCGATCTTCCCGGGCACCTCGCCGAGCTTCGGCCGCTGCATGCACGTCGGTGCTGTCAAGTGGCGGCACCGACCTTCGCTCCATTCTCACAGGAGCTGTGCATGCACGTTCTTTGCAGTGGCACACACCGCACCCGCACTCTGCGAGGTGCGGTTGTTTCTTGTGTCATTATCCCTACAACATTGTCCTCCTTCCACCGTCGTCGGGCCCTCCTCTGCCGTGCTTCAACATCCGCATGCACGACAGACGCACGTGACTTTCTCTCAATAGTCACGTTGGTGCCTTCTTCACTGCACCGCTCGTCGCACCCACAATCTGCATGGTGCCTCAGCCTCCTACACACGGCTACCCCGTGCACCGGCACCTTTCCGCCTCCGTTCTTCTGCTCCACATGTGGTGCCTTGCTCCGCGCACTGCCCTTGCAGCAGCCGACACATCTGCACGAGCAACATCAACCGGAGCTGTTGAATCTTTCCCCCGTGCACTCCTCAGCACCTCGTGCTGCCTCCCAAGCAGCCAAGCACTCAGCGCACTGGCGTCTCCGCCTGCAACCAAGCCTATCCCCACATCTCCCACTGCTACACGGGAGCGAGCCCGCACCGACGAGGAGCTTGCGTACTACGAGGAGCGGGCGGAGAGGGAGGTGTGGTCGAGGGTTCGCCGCAGCAGCCCGGGCTACCACCGCGGTGAGGACTACGACCCCGCCGATTACTACGAGTGGGTGGACGCAAGAGACTACACAGCTCACTGTCAGTCAGCCGTCAACGACATTCTGACGGCACAGAACGAGCCAGCTACGACGCCACCGCGTGATCATCGATCTCTTCACTCACCGGTAAGCCCAACCGTTGCCCATAGGACCCGCCAGCGACGCTGCCGAGCTGCTCCTTGTGGCACAGTACCATTCTCTGCGGCAGCAGTATCAGGGGCGCCTGCTTCACTCCATGCCTCATCCTCGGCTGCATCAGGTGCAAAGTCAGCATCTTCTCCATCCCATGATATTCAGACTACCCTGCAGGTTGCGCTCGTGTCCAGTGCTGCTGTTGCATCTACCTTTACAGCCACTACACGTGCTGCACGTGCACCAGCCAGTACTGCCGTTGGCATAGCCATCGAGACCTACACTGTGACTGCAGTTGATCAGGGACATTTGGTGGCTGCTGCGATCAACGTTGCAACTCAGATTGCTGCCGCAGCAGACGTAATCGCATCAGCCGCAGCTGCAGCGGCCACAGCGCTCTCCAGTGCCGTTGAGTCCATCACCACCTCCACAGTCCAGGCGTCATCTTTTCCCTCCTCTCCATCTTCAGCTACACGTCACATTCAGCTGTTGGTCTCGAACACTGCAGTCATCTCCTGTATGTCAGCTGTAGCGTTGACAGGAGTAGCTTGTCTCATCGTCTCCGCATCAGCCGTTGTTGCAGTTGTAGCCTCCTCAGCTACAGCGGCCCTTCCACCGTTATTCTCACTGTGCCGCCGTGCCTGGTGAGCCTGGCCTCTCTTGGTCTCTCTCTCTTCCTACCATTTCTGTATTGGCATGTTTGTGCGACCTGGTTGTTGCCTTGCAGCGAACTTCCGCCGCACTCACCACACATTTCTGACGTCCACTCGGGCAAGGGAAACTCTGCCGAAAATTTCTCGGCAGAGTCACGCAACTGGAAATATGCCAGTTGACGATGACCAATACACAACCTTGCAAGTTGAATTGCAGCGTGAGCGCAATGCACTGCAGTCAGCACTCACTGCTCAGTGCGTCGCTGAGGAGAAGCTACGGGATGAGCAGGCAGACCAAAAAACCTTCGTGGATCACATTGCTGACTTGGTCATTAACCGTCTCCAACCCACACTGCGTAGCACACAGTCCGCCGGCATCGCTGCAGCATTCTCCACCTCATTCGCTTCCACATTTGCTGCTGCTGGCTCATCTTCCTCTGACCCTCTAGGAGTCGTCGCCGCTGCCGGCGCAGCTGCAGCAAAAGCCCTTGCCCCATCAGTGCAGCGCAAGCCTGAATTTGACTCTAATCGACCTCACTTCACCTCCAACCTCACATTCCACTCTTGGGACGTTTGTTTCAGCGCATGGGCACATGGGGAGCAACTCTGGGAATACTACCATGAACCTAACCCCTCTGCTGCTCCACCTTTCATGCCAGTCGAGTCTGAGTCTGTACGGGTTGTACGTGCCCTCATTCGCGCCGGACCCGGCGACACTGCACGCCGCACCCCTACTGACCTGGTTGGTGCTTACGCACTGATCAAGCGGTACACAACAATGATTGGACATGCAGCTAAGAGATTCCTCGCTGTCCAGCTCAACACGCTCTCTATGCGTGCTGACGAGACTGTAGACGCTTATTGTACACGCAGTCTGCGACTCCTACGCAACCTCGGCAAGGCTGTCCCTGGCCAGCTCCCTGCTGTTCTCTCCATCGTCAATGGCCTCATCCCGGAACTTAGTGACATCTTCCACGAGGTGAAGGCTACTTAGCTTGAACGCCTGGCTGCCATCCCTGTCCCCGTTGAAGCATCTCCTGGCATTGGTGCATTGTGGGAGTTCACCTCCCAACGTCTGACCGACTGGTGGAGTTCACTACAAAACAAACGCATTCATCGCACCGTAGTTGCAGCCGCTGTCACTGCACTCCCCTCTTCCTCCACCTCTTTGGCTCCTGCATCGTCCTCCACCACCACTTCCACCACAACTGCTACATCTCTTACTTCCCAAGAGGGTGGTCACGGTGGAGGGGGTGGTGAAGGTAAAGGTAGAGGGGGTGGCTCTAGCGGTGGTGGGCCAGGACGGGGTGGCAAGGGTCGCGGTTCTGATAGCGCCGCATCCCCATCTTCCTTCTCCAGCACTGTCACATGCTGGAACTGCGGTGCCACCGGTCATGCAGCACCCAAGTGCCCAGAGCCACCTGATGATGCCCGCCTTGCCTCAGCCATGCGTGCACACTGGGCACGCTCCACAGGGTCTAGTGGTGGCTCTGCGCGTTCCTCCACCTCCACAGGTTCAGGTGGTGGCTCTGCATGTTCTTCCTCCTCCGCTCCTACAGCTGCTGCCTACACCACTGTCCTCTCTTCACCACTGCCGCTCACACCCTGGGGTTGGCCCCCCGGGTTTGGGAGCCCTGTCTACTTCGGGCCCCCGTCCGGTTTCTACTCTCCTCCATTGTGGGAATCCTCCACCCACAGTTCCTAGCGCCCCTCCTCTAGCGTAGTCATCACCGGGCCATCTGAGGACGGCCGCCAGCTGGACTCTCCCCTCTCTCATGCCGTCCACCAGCGCCACCTCCGTGATCAGGGAGGTGAGAGTGGACGTTCAGTTCAGGGGGGACTTGCGTGTGCCGCTGATTTGTCTCTTCGTGGGTCGTCCTCCAGTCATGTTCAGGGTTGTTCCCTTGTCGATGTCCCGTGGATTGAGCAGTGGCAGTCTTACAGTCTTCCTTGTTGTCTTGTCGCCTGTGGACAGCACCTTTCTCCTTGCTTTGCCATTGTTGTCGTGAATCGTGACCCTGCTACTGTCCGCGTGACGGGTGGCTTCTAGATCCTTGATTTAGGGGCCACTCACCACATGACCTCTTGTCGTTCCTCGTTTGTTTTGCTGGATCCCGTTGGCTCTGTTCGCTTTGTTCGCACCAGCTCTGGCCAGCTTCTACCTGTCCAGGTTGTCGGGGTTGTCCCCTTTGTTGGCCCTCGGGGGGAACTCTTTCTGCCTGACGTTTTGTACGTCCCCGCTCTTGAGCTCAGTTTGCTGTCTGTTACGGAACTTGAGGACCAGGGCATGGACTTCTCCTCCAGCCGTGGCATTTCCTCTGTCCGGCATCGCACTACTGGTCGTGTTCTGTTGCGTGGCACTCGTTGTGATCGCTTGTTCCATGTACCATCGCTTGCACCGCATCCCTCCTCGACCGCTCTTGTTCACATGGCTCGCTCTCTCACTCCGGCACATGCACAGTTGCTCCATCGCCGTCTTTGTCACATTCACACAACTGCTGTTGACACTTTGCTTTGGGACACGCCCGTTTATGGTCTTGACGCCGACACGTTCTCTGTCCCTTGCCCCACAGATTGTCTTGAGTGTGCCCAAGGCAAGATGTATCGCTCCTCTTTTTCCATGTCAGAGTCCCGCATGCCTCACCCGCTTGATCTCCTGCATGCCAACGTCATGGAACCCCTTGCCGATGAAGCTCTCGGGGGAGTTGGCCGCCATGTCCTCTGTCTCACAGATGAGTTTTCTCGCATGCGCTGGGCTTTTGTCCTTTGGCAAAAAGTGACGTTTTTCCCACTCTGGAGTCCTGGCTGTCTCAGGCCGAGCTAGCCTGTGGTCGCCGTCTGAAAGCATTTTGTTGTGATCGTGGTGGAGAATTCATGGGTCCCACTGCTCGCTTCTTGACGTCTCGCGGGGTGTGTATGGAATCTTTGGCTCCCTACACCCCCCAACAAAACAGCATCTCTGAACGCTGGAACCACACACTTGTTGACGGTGTCCTCACTCTCCTCAGTGATTCATCTCTCTCCCCCGTCTTCTCCTTCGAGGCGATGTCATGCATGACCTGGGTGTGGAACCGTGTTCCCCATGATCCCCTCTCCCGTCATGTCATGCCCGTTGAACGTTGGTACGGCCGCTGCGCTGACCTCTGTCTGGCTCATGTATACGATTGTGTGGCTGCTGTCTGGTTGCCTGAGGACTTTCGCGACACCGAGCTAAGCCCTCGCGCTCGTCTTTGCACCTTTCTTGGTGTCTCTGCCATGTCCAAAGCATGGCGCTTCTGGGACCGTGACCGCTCTCGCGTCATTGAGTCGCGTGACGCACTCTTCTTGGAGGATGTCTTCCCTCGTAACCTATCTCATGTCTCTCCTCCTTCCTCTGTCTCCTCGCTCCGTCGGCTTGGGGGAGGGGTGTGTCTGTCCCTGCCCCGATATCCGAGCGTCATCCTCTCCCTTTCACGCAGCATCCCCTGTTGTCACGGACAGTGAGGATGAGGACTCCTCCTCCTTATCCTCCCATACCTCTTCTGAGTCGGCTACATCACACCCCTCCTTGGATTCTGTGTCATCCTTGCCTTCCGCTCACAGTCCCGAGTCCTCGTCGTCCGCCGGCAGTCCCGAGTCCTTACGCTCACGCTCGGCACCCACTCCCACGTAGTCCTCCATCCATCCCACTCCCAACTCATCTCCAGACACTGAGTTCTCCCCGGTGGCTGGAGGTGACACACCTCAAGCCCCAATCTCTGGCCTTGAGCCCTACACTCGTGGGAGGAGACTGTGTGCTCTTCCTTCCTCTCAATCATCACAGCCCTCCCGTGAGCACTCCCGCTTTTCTAGGAAACCTGCTGATTTTGTTCCTGTTGGCTCTTCCAAGGCCTCTCAGCCCACTCACCGGGTCACGCGCTCCAGTGCCTCGTCCTCCACAGCCGGTACCTAAGTATGCCCCACCAGCCTTGATGCACTAGGCTTGTTTGTGAGCGTTGTGCACCCCAACTCGGTAGTTGGCTATGCTCTCGTAGCCCATGAGTTCCACAGTGCTCTTGAGTCCTCCGTCGCCGGTCATGTCACCGCATGTTTTGCGGCCTCTGGCCTACCCACTCTCCCCCCTGAACCTACCACTGTCTGGCAGGCTCGAGAGGCAGCTGACGCTCACCTGTGGGAGAAGGCCATGCAGGAGGATCTCACGGCTCTCCAAGAGCATCAGGTCTTTGAGCTCGTAAACCTTCTTGCAGGCCGCAAGGCAGTCTCTTCTCGATGGGTCCTTTGGCGTAAGCTGAAGCCCGATGGGACAGTCAACCGGTACAAGGCTCACCTCATGGCCAAGGGGTTCTCCCAGATTCTTAGGATTGACTTTGACGAGACCTTTGCACCGGTCGGGAGGTACACCACTGCCCAAGCACTGTTGAGTCTTGTCGCCCAGCACGACTGGGAATTGGAACAGATGGATGTCAACAACGCTTTCCTGCATGGGAAGCTCGACGGAGAGATCTGCATGATCCAGCCACCGGGCTTCACCGATGATATCGTCAATATTCCCTGTGAGAGATCCAGCCACCGGGCTTCACCGATGATATTGAGAGTGTGCCAAGAGAGAGAGGTAGGAGAGGGAGAGAGAGTGGGGGGGAGAGTGAGTGGGAGAGCTTAATTGTTACTCAAAATTTAAGGAATACATCGCGTACATGAAACTACTGAGTCAGAAGAGGATAGGCAACAACGCTATGTAGTAGCTCTCAACGATCAAGTTGCAGGATCTTGTACCAAGACTTTAGGCACATGAGTGCCCGCAAAGTCTGGTCACCAAGGTTGTGGCGCCTGTCCCCAATCACGTTCTTGCTTTGGCTGAAGACACGCTCGCATGGCGCACTCGACGTGGGCACGGCAAAGACGCCAGCAGCACAAGCGCCCAAGCCTGGACACCTCCCGCTCTCAACCCTCCAAAATGTCTTCATTGTCCCACGTACCACGTCGTGCCGAGTGCAGTCCACCTGATAGGTGTCCACCTCACTCTCGGCCGGTCCAGGCAAGTGTCGAGCATCACTGTCGGTGTACTCGTCATGCAAGCTCGCCAATACTGTCTACCGCAATGACCTCTTGCCTGATGCTACCGACCCACTGCCTGCCGCCGCTGACCTGTTGCCTACTGCTACTATGGGGTATGAGGAAGAGAGAGCCACAAGGGAGGTGGCAGAGACCGGTGACACTGCTGCACCTCTGCTGCCAACTACACCTGAAGCGGCAGTCGACGCTGCTGACTCCTGCTGCCCTGCTGCAACATCGGTTGCATGGACTGCCTCCAGGTACGGTGCTACCATGCCGTCAAACCTCTGCCGACTCTCCTGTAGCGTAGCAAAACCGACTCCCTTCTGTCATGTGAAGTGTGCAAGGCCGCGTCCAGGATCCAACATCGTGGCTGCCCAACACACATCAGTCATGTAGTCAGAGCTGCAGGTCGACAGATGGTCATCGGCTACTACAATGCCAGCTACAAGTGTTGCTAGCGTGTCGGCAGAAGCCTGCGCCGTGGTGAGATGGTCACACAGGAGGTGGTAACGCGGCAAAACCAAGTGGCGGGTAGGTCGAACCTTGCTCTCCATCCAAACGGAGACGGTGTTGAAGAGCTGTAACACTCTGATCAGCGCCTCCATCAACACCCCCTCCACAGCTTCCAGCTCAAAAAGTCGTCGAGCAACTGCTGTACACCCCCTCATCCAATCCTGCCATGTCGCTCGTGTCTCCATAAACGCCTCCAGCATCGCCAAAATACTACCCCACCTCGTACGCACGCCCTCCACCAACCGCTCTGCCTACTCTGGCCTCATCTCTCGCCACCGCTCATGCAATGACGAGGAGTTGAACCAATGCGCATTGATCCCCATGTACGCCCGGCCGTTCTGCCCTCTCCATATGTCAACGGACGTGGCAATCCGGCCCACTGTAGCATCCAACAGCTCCTTCATCAACGCCTTGTATAGACCCCAATCTCCATGGATGGCTACTGCGAAGGCCCTTCTGTTGGGGAGTGTCGCCTTCGGGTTGAGTTCGATGACAATCATGGAGAACTCATCACACTCGATCAGGCGGAAGGAAAGGTTGTGGATGACCCAAAAACGCCTGAGCTTCCTCTCAAACTTATCCTGAGAGAACAACGGATCCCTTATGGTGATGGCACGCTCTATGGGAGCACCTGTGGGGTGAATGACCTCTGCCCCTGTAAACTTCCCCCACCCCTCTGGTGCTACCCTGATGAAGACCATGCGGAAGTGGTTGTTCCGCACATGGCTCGCCAAGTTGCTCATTCCGCTGTTCCTCGTCTTCATCCATACTATACATATGGCACACAGCTCCTCCGCCACTATACGATCCAACTCTTTGTTCTCAGGAAAGAGCTCCCTCCATGGTATTTTGCCTGTCGCCTCCTTCTTCTCCAACATCTTCCGTACTGTCTCCTCCAACCGACCCTGATCCCACCCTTCAGCCCACTTCACCTTTACGTCCTTCCCTACTGCAATCATTGTGCCTAGTATGTGTGTCAGAAGAATGCAGGCACGAGAACAACGGCAGCAGAAGCAGGCAAAAGCGTCAAGACATGCAAGCATACGTCAGCAGAGTGACGTAGGCGAGAGCGGTCCGAGGAGTTAGTCGCGGAAGCTGATAGAGGCTGAGACGCGAGGTAGCCGAGGTAAACAGGTTGATGTGAGACAGAGTGATGGCGAGATGAGTGATGGTTGGCGGAGTAAGAGAGCTGAGCGAAGGAGCGAGAGTGACGGAGCGAAGAGTTGAGAGGGACTGGCGAAGACAGGAAATGCGAGGAGCGAGCAGAGGGAAGACACGGCGGCGAAGCCGCGGAACCAAAGGGGAACAGGATGAGCAGAATTGTTCTGGTTAACTCGAGGGAATGAACATCCTCGGTATATATCGGCAGAACAGGACAAAGGCATGTACAACGGCTTTATTTCCACTAGCCGGACGTGGGTGACAGATGTCACTTTATTAGGGGATCACTTGACCCGTTGGCAGAACGGTCGGATGATCAAAGAGCCGTTCGGTCAAGTTGGTTCGGACGGAGTCTTGAACCTTTGCTTCTGCGACTCGGATTTCTCCGAGGGATAGGAGAGGTGAGGCTGGTTCTCACTTATTTCTGACATTCCCCCTGAACCAGACTCATCAGGATCTTCTAGTCGCTTTGATCTTCATCTTCCGAGGAGACAACTGGAGGGACCTCCGGTCTTCTTCTTGGAGGAGGAGGTCTTGGGAGTCGATCAGGTCTGGGAGCAGATTCTGGGATCTTGGATGGCACCAGTCCTATTGGCCGAGTGACCGGTATTGTAGGATCGTTGAGTGGTCTTGGCCTCCCTCTTGAGCATTGCAGTCCAATGTCGTGAATGATTCTCCTAATGGAGTATTTGTGCGACTGGATGATGCAATGGAAGGTCTTGTCTGTGATGATGTAGAGGAGGGCTCGGACCTTGTGCGTGACGTAGAAGTAATCTCCCCAGTATGTTTGATCTGGACGATGCATGAAGGGGCTATCTTGTCGTGGATATTCTCGTTCATCACTCATGAGGGCAAGATAAGAGAAGCCTTGTAGAACGATGTTGGAGGTGGTTGAGCCAAGGGCGTCGTGCCAGACTCCAAAGTTGGTGGTGTCATCATCATTGAAGTAGAGGAGTGGAAGTCGTTGTCCGAGAACTATTGTGGGCTACCATGCGGCATGGTTTGCGGGTTCTCCTGGTGCAAACATAGTTTTGATTGTTTTGAGAGGTGATCGGTCAACTTCTTGTTCAGAGCGGGCGATGCGAATGAGGGGTTGAGGCGGCTGATGGCTGAGTGAGTGCTGGGACAGAGTTGTATGCGCGGCGGGCACGTTTCGTCGTGAGTGCAAATTGTTACGTAGTAAGGTGGTTGAGCAGATCCTTGCGTGAGGCAGGTGATGACGAGGAAGATGGAGGAATGATGGATGATTTGAGCGGGCGCAGGGATGGAACCTCGCGCGCTTCGGATGTTTTCGGCATAGGCGCAGGTCGTCGCGGAATGGGCGATGCAATCGGGCGGATCCTTGTTCCGAGTAGAGCGGAAGCGGATGATGGCGGAGGAACGATGGATGATGGAGTGGGCGCAGGGGCGAAACCACGTGCGCGAGTGTTCTGGTGCGTTGTCGCGGAGCTGGCGCTGCGACCGAGTGGGTTCTGTGTTGAGCAGAGAATGATGTGGATGATGGAGGAATGATTGATGATGGAGTGGGTGCAGGGGCAAGACCACGTGCACGATGGATGTTTTCGGCGTGGGCGCAGGTCGTCGCGGAACAGGCGATGCGACCGGGCGGATCCTTGTGCCGAGCGGAGAATGAAGCAGAAAGCAAAGCATGATTGACGATGGCATGGGCGTAGGGGCGAAACCACGTGCGCGAGTTGAAATAGGGGAGTAAGATGCGGCAAGGGGAAGGCAGGTGCCGACGCGCCGCGAGAAATCTGCTGCTGGCGTGGGTGTAGGCTGCTGCTGAAACGGGCAGCTAGCTCGTGCAGATCCTAGTGCCGTTCATAGATGCTGATGATTGCTGATGATAAAACGGAGGCTGATGATGATGGAGTGGGCGCAGGGGCAAGCCGCGTGCGCTGAAGGAAGTTTCGGCGTGGGCGCAGGTCGTCGCGGAAAAGGCGATGCGACCGGGCGGATCCTTGTGCCGAGCTGAAAGCGATGCGGAAGCGGAGGAAACGATTGATTGATGAGTGGGCGCAGGGGCAAAACCACGTGCGCGAAGAGATC
>SZWC01004700.1:83034-96557 GCA_023375785.1 Penium margaritaceum | reverse complement strand
GTACTTCCTTTGTCCTGTTCTGCAGTATATACGGAGGATGTTCATTCCCTCCCTAGTTAACCAGAACAGTTCTGCCCATCCTGTTCCCCCTTGGTTCCGCGGCTTCGCCGCCGTGTCTTCGCTCTGCCCCGTCCCTCACATTTTCTGCCTTCGCCAACTCTCAACGCTTCGCTCCGTCACTCTCGCTCCTTCGCTCAGCTCTCACGCTCCGCCAACCATCACTCTACCTTGCAGTATTCTCTCTCACATCGACCTGTCTACCTCTGCTACATCGCTTCTCAGCCTCTATCAAGCTCCCGCGACTAACTCCTCGGACCGCTCTTGTCTACGTCACTCTGCTGACGTACACTTGCATGTTCCGATGCTTCTGCTTGCTTCTGCTGCCGCTGCTCTCGTTGCTGCATTCTTTTGACAGGCCGGATCACTCACGATCCGACCGTCGTACTCTGGGTCGAAGTCCGGGTGTGAATCCTCTCCCTTATCAGAAACAGCACCATCCTCTGCCGCATCCTTCTCTGTTCCCACGTAATCATCCAGGCCCTCCCAATCCTCTCCTTGAAAGAAAACAGGCTCCATCCCCTCTGCTTGATCACTGGCCACAGCGTCTGCCTCTGCCTGCTGTCAGGCTAACCGTTCTGACCGTCGTACACCTTCCTCAAGCGTCTTTGCTGCCGCTACATCTGTTGATGTTGCTGCTGCTGTTGTACCTATTGTTGTTGCTGTAGCCGCTTCTGCTGTTGTTGGTGCTAGTGCTGCTATTGTTTCTGCTACTGATATTGCTGCTGTTGTGTCTACTGCTGCTACTGTGTCTACTTCTGCTCCTATTTTGTCGTCTGCTACTACTGCTGTACGTGCTGTTGATGCTGCTTCTGTCACAGATGATGAACCAACATCTCCACGTGGCGGAAGTGTGGACCTTCCACCAGTGAATCCCCCCCTCCCCCGTCTCCCGCCACTGCCTGCAGCCTTTCCGCCACATCTGCCACCACCTCCCCTACCCGCAGCTGCGTATGCAGCAGATGATGTCCCCGGCCGGCCAACCTGCGTACGTCGCTAGTAGTAGTTTTCCATGAACCTCCTCATTTCTATCCTAGCCCGAATGTCAGGGTCAATGTCGGCGTCATTGATGTCCACATCCTCCGGCCCAAATGCACCATGGGGCAGAGGCAAGTGGGCTGGTGCTAGCCTCTGCTGTCGTGAACCAGTCCACACTCTACCGCCATGTCCTCTGCCGCCTCCCCCACCACGTCCACCTTTGTGTCCACTCGTTGCACCCTCTTCCTCCTCGCCTTCCTCTCCACCACCTTCCTTATCATCCTCCTCCGCCCACCAAGGTCGTGCACCACCACCTCCTTCCTCGCCATCATCTGCTCCACCCCCTCCTCCACCTGCAGTACCACCCGTACCACTGCCATCTGCACCTCCACCACCACCACCCCCCCTGTTGTACAACCGCCTGCACCGCCCGTGCCATTGCTGTCGCCTGCATCACCACCACCACCACTGCCACTTGTACCGCCGCTGCCACCACCACCACTCCCACCTGCCCCGCCACCAGCACCACCACTGCCACCTCCTGCAGCAACAACCACAGCCCACGGCGGCGGAACAACCACCTCACCGAAGCCCTCCGCCACCAGTTTACTGTCCTCAGACAACGCTAGGTCTGTTGTTGAAAGTAGAAGGTCGAGCGGCCGTCCAGAAGGAGAGTACACCGTGCGATTGCGCACGATGGTGGCGGATGGCGTCGGTGAACGTGCGACAATGCGGGGCACCGACGCGGATGATGGAAGAGCAGGCCACTCTGTGGACAGTGAGGAGGAGAAGGGAGAGGAGCGGCGTGCGCGCTTTGGTGGAGGAGATGCACGGCGCTTTGCCGAGTGCTCAAGGATGGACGGCGCCATGCACTGTGCAGCTACGGCCTCCACCATCGGCATAGCTAGAGAAGTTCGTCGTGGGGAGAGGAGGGATCCGCTCACGACGTGGGGACCGTGCGCTCTTAGGTTTGGACCAATCCGGTTCAATGACGGCGCGTGGAGGAGGACTATGGGTGGGGGTGGAGGAGGAAGTAGGTGGCACGTTGGTGGACGTGGACGTAGGTGGTGTGGCGGTGTCCACCCCCTTTGCCTTGGGATGGTGCTCCTTGCGCACCCTTGTAGAGCGCCATCCCTTGACGGCGATGGCCACCCATGAGAAGAGCGTGAGAGGGCTTGGTGTTGGCCTTCGACGACGAGGCACCATCGTTGAGGACTTAGTGCGAAAAAGGCGTTGTCAACTGAAGTTATGGTCTGGAATGGCTACAAATGAGCCAATCAGGCCATAATGAAGAAAAAACATTTCTGGTGGCAGCCGAGGCGCGCGCGCCTCGGCTGCCCTAATTTAAAAAAGAAATAAAAATTCCATGTCGATGTCGTCGATATCGACGATATCGTGCTCTCCACCCTAGTCGCATGGGTGGAGAGGGGTCCGGGGGTCCCCCCCTGGGGGGTCGATATCGATATCGTATCAGTATCGACCTCAATATCGATAACAATATCGATATCGATAACAATATCGATATCGATATCGAGGCTCGATATCGATATAAATATAAGGTCAATACAATATTTCTGCCCACCCTAGGTGCAGGTACGTGTGAGAGTGTGTGGCTGTCCCGCCTGTTGCAACAATTGCGTGTCCCCATTTGTTGCATCACTCAGCGCTGTGACAACCAAAGTGTAAAGGCAATTTCCGAGCACGATGTCATGCATCATTCTCGCACAAAGCTCATCAACATTTAGCATCATTTTGTACGCGAGCTCATTGCTGCTGGAGAAGTTCAGGTTGTCTGGGTCGATACTCGTCAACAGCGTGCAGACTTCCTCACTAAAACTCTCAGCAGTGGCATGTTCAAAGCGGCATGCTGTTGGGTTCCTGCGCTCTCATGATGTCCCAGGTTGACGTGAGTCCTTTGTTCCTCACTATCTCGTGATGTGTTCCTTATTTCACATTTGTGTGGACTGTTCGTCTCTGGGTCATGGGGGAGTGTTGGTTATTGTTGTGACACACGCAAGTGCCCTCTTGTCTCCATGCACACACACACCACCACACCACTGCAGGTGATTAATCTTGACTGAGGCTCTCTAGTGCAAACTGTGACGCAGAATGGGGAACACAGTGGTGGTGACACCATCAAGTCACCAAGTGGTGGCCAGAGCATCATCGTCACCCTCACGACGAGCCTTAGCTTAGTTATAATCCTGCATGTCAAAATGGGGGATTCATTTGTAGAAGTATATGCTTTTGATGTAACTGGATTCCTACACACTTGCATGCTTTTAGCGTAGTGTACTAGGTTGCTGATCCCTTGGGACCACACGTACGGTTTATATCGGCGTGTGAGAAACCGCCAGGAGCTCGTTCGCTCCAGGACGGGGTTCGATCCCTGGGTGACGGCCGGGCCCCACGTCCAATGGTTCGCGTGGGTGGCCCGGTCAACCGGCACATACCACTTCGCTCTCTTATTACTCATACACTTTGTCACACTTCCACACTTCTTCACATGAGCTTGCCCCCGATCTGTGGTTTCACACCGTCGCTTGCTACTTGCTTGCTTGGTTAGAAATCAAGGTTATCCACAAGGGAACCCAACAGGCGTACGACCTCCTCGACTGTCCATATTGTTGGTGTGTGGGCTTTGGCCTGACACCCTTGTGAGGACAGCGTGGTTAGTTTGTGTCTGGCACATTGCTCTGGTTGAGGTTATGCAAGTCGAGACCCGTGCACCTGGTGACTCGTACCAGTGTGACATGGAGACCCATTGCCTCCATGTGGTATGCATGTTCCATGCATGCGAGCAGGTGTGGTTGAGACCCTGACCCCGGAGACATGTTCCGAGGGTCATGAGGAGACCTTGTTGCTTTGTACCTCGTGTGATGTTGGGCACATGGGTGTGTGGATTATGTGTTGCACGGTCGAGACTCCGGTACTCGGTGAGTTACGCCACTATCTCGAGGAGACCTTGTATTATGGTTGGTGTTTACGACGGACAGTGAGTGTAGCCCCTCACTTGTCATTTCGGTGATGACTGTGTCAGCCAGGGGGAGTGTTGGTTTGTGTGGCTTCCATCCATCACTAGCGATGACGCGGTGATTATCCGTATACCCAGTACTGGTGATATGGAACGGCGTTACTGTAGAGCATGACGACATGATCCATGGTGCGGACGCAGTTGGCGCCAGGGCACCGACGACTGGTGGCTCCGTGCACTACCAGCTGCCAGACAGCTGCCACGACATTCCGGGTGCTTGCCGGGGTCCTTTCTAGATTTTCTACAGACGCTAGAGTTTTCTTGGTGGACTGGCTCTCGAGCCCGATTTGCATGTTTTGCATTGTCTGTCCATCGATTGATGCAGGTCTTGTGCGTGTGACCAGTTGTAGCATCCGGCTCGAGATTCTGCATCTCTAGGCTTAGACAGTGGTGCGCTCGGATACCTATGCGCAGGTGCATGGCCAAAACAGTGATTTTAGGCCAGTTTTAGGACAAACTGACACTGCACGTGCGTCACTTGCCGTGAGCCGCATCAGGTATTTATGTTGTATTCTTTTCAGTTGTCATCTCTCTCTGCGATTATATTCAGATTTGAGCTTCTTGACACTCTATGCGTCTCCTTACCCAGACCCTTGCAGTTTTTGCCTCTGACTTGTGACCGTTGTCACACACTGACCTAGCGCTGACGCCTAGTGTCGCGGCAAGTAGTTAGGAAGGTTCCTAGAAGCTTCTCTTGGTATCAGAGCAGAAGAGCCACAGCTTGCGCTTGTGCACAGTAGAGACGCAACAGTAGTAGCAGCAGTGAGTGGCAGCAACAGTAGCCACCCACAGAAGCAGCTGCAAGTCCTGGGAGGACTCATCACAGGTACGTTGTAGCACAGGCGGCAGTAGCAGCACGCAACATCGACAATGGAAGCGGCCGTTTGAGCCGCGTGCAACAGCAGCAACCAGCGGCGGTAGCAGCCAGAGCAGCAGGGTAGGCAGCAGCAGCCGCAGCCACTACAACCAATGCGGCAGCAGCAATCACAGCCTCGTAGCTGAGCCATCGCGCAACAGCGGCAGCAACCGCGCGGCTGCTCACCAGCAGCCGTGCAGCAGCAACAGGGCAGCGCAGCAGCAGCGTGCCAGCGGCCACTGCAAAGCAACATAGCAGCAGCGTGCAGCAGTAGCTGCGTGTAGTAGCAATGCGCACCACCGCCTTGCAGCAGCCATTGCAACTGCAACATCAGTAGTACCACACGGCAGTAGCAACAGCAACAGTAGCGGCGGCGGCGAGCAGCTGCAGCATGGAGTCATAGCTACACACGCACATAGCAGTAGCAACAGCAGCACACGCAGCAAGGACAGCCAAGGCGGCAGCATCACCTGCCGCCACCCCCATTGCTGCGACGGGAAGCTGCATTGCAGCTTCCCGCAGCGAGCTCACGGCGAGCTCACGGCGAGCTCGCAGCGAGCTCGCGGCGATCTCGCGGTGATCGGCGAGCCCGCTGATCGGCGAGCTCGTCCGATCGACGAGCTCGCCGCGAGGGTCGAGCCAGGCAGCCAAAAGAAAAAAAAAGGGAAGGAGGGGGAGAGGACATGGGGGATCCCAAGTGGGCCACCCCAGGACAACCCCAAAAGGGGCACCCGAGGAGGTGGCACCTGAGAAAAAAAAAGGGAGTGAAGAAAAAAAATTGGGTGCACCCACACGTTGGTGCACTAACTCGTTGTTGGCAAACAACGGCGACCGCAGCAGCAGCAACGGCTGCGTGAGACGCAGTAGTAACAGCAGTGGCGAAGGTGGTCGGAGGCCATAGTCGTCGGCTGACGACGGCAACAGGAGCAACAACAGCACACAAGGTGACTTGAGGTCGCACGGAAGCCACGCGATAGACGCGTAGCAGTCGGACATCAACGTACCATCAGCGTGGTGGTGGCCTTCCTCGTGACCGCATCACAGCACATGTGAGACATTGTGCTTTGATCGCCCGGTTCCCCCTATGACCTTGTGCCAGCGGGAGCGAGTGTCTTATACACTCACCCACGCCAGGCTCCTGAGATGAGCACACCGGCGTGGCAAGGGGCGCAGTCGGCGCCTTGGCTGGCACCGACAGTGCAGGTGTGGCACGCGCCACGAGCGCAGTGATAGTTGCAGCCGTGGCAAACGCCCTAGGCGTCCAACAGCTTCACCTGCTACTTTTGCTGTGACTGACACCATGGCTGGGGCTAGTGTCGCTCGCGCCCTGCTGGGTGGCGACCTCCCTGGTTACCGTCCCGTCCTACTCCACTATCCGACTAAGAGACATCAGCTCATATCGTCGCATCCCTCAGTGGAGCTATGGCTATGTTGTACGCTGAGCTCCAGGGTCTGAAGCGCATGGTGCAACAGCTCATAGACATGTGGTCTGTGAGCAGGCCATTGCCACTGTGTCGCGTCAGACACCCCTACCTTCCGCCTCGCCATCCTCACCTCCATCGGTTTCATCACCTAACCATGCCACACCTCCCGACCTTAGCTCCACCTCTGATGCCCTCCGCTTTGTCCTGCAGTCAGTTGGAGTCATCCCGACCATTGACCCCTCCGCTTCAGTGCTAGTCCCTTCAGCTTGGCGTCGTCGCGCTCGCACTCTGCACGCAAGGCGGCGGACAACACATTTGGTGAGACGTGCCCAGGAGGCAGCAGCAGTCGCAGCAGTGGCAGATGTCAGCATGGAGATGACTGTCTCGTCCCCATTCACAGGGTTGGTGCGGCATCCCTTCGCAGCTTCTACCGGTGTGTCGGTCGAGGGGGGGATGGAGTGTCCACCGACGACCACCGGAGAGTGCAGCAGGGATGCGACAGACGATGCTTCACGACAGGACGCTCTCAGTGAGGACGAGACATCCGAGGAGTGGTCCGACGTGGAGTCGGATGCAGACGAGTGGACCGACGTGGAGTTGGAGGCAGACGTAGAGATGGGGATGGAGATGGAGACTACAATTGACGTAGCGAAGACCACGACCACAGAGGCATGTGTGGCAGCAGTAGTGGATGGGGCAATAGTAGCAGAGGCGATGACAGCGGACACATGTGGAGTAGACATCCAGGCAGTGGGTGTGTTGGCAGCAATCGACGTCGTGACAGTAGTAGCAGTTGCAGTCATTGCTACTGACAGGACGCCTGCAGTGGATGCGCTAGTTGGTGCAGACACCACGATGGTCGTCGCTCCTATAGCAGCTGGTACAGCCTGCGTAGGGGTAGACGCTCCCTCAGCCACAACATGTGCCATTGGAGATACACATGCAGAGGGGGTACCCAGAGAGGCAGGAGACGTCGAGGTTGCCAGTACTTCTATTATGGCCAGTGCCATTGCACTAGCTGTCTGTGGAGGCGCAGTTGTCGCGGAGGACGCAGCTCAAGTAGTAGTTGATGCACCAGCAGCCGAGCAGGCCCCTGCAATCGAGCATTTACTCTCTGCACTTCGCGACCAGGAGGATGCAGTCACACGTGCGGACAGGCACCTACAGGACCTCACGCTTGAGCTACATAGAGCAAGCACACGTTGGAGCACCGCAGACGTCGCGGGTCGTTGGTTAGCGGCCGTAGACGTGGAGGATGTGTACACGTGCCTCAAGGTTGTTGAGTGGACACTCCACGGTGCAGTGTGGAGACGATTGGACTTACGCCGACAGTTGGAGGAGGTGATATCAGTGGATGCTTCTGCAGCGACGGCCCGTGCAGGAGCAGCTGCTACCGTGGCCCACACTGTTGACAGCGGAGTGGCAGTTGTGCCCACGGCATCAGCTGAGCCTACAGCAGTCACCCCTATAGGCGCATCCACCGTAGACGATGCAGAGCCAGCTGCACACCGCCGGCTCATGGCTGCCCTGACCAGCATCGCTGACACCATGGCGGTTCCAGCTGACGACACACCTGTACATGTCCGAGCTACAGTTCTCGTACACGAGTGCCTGCACTCCGCGGTCGACGAGCAGGAGGTAGATGTGGCTCGAGTGGAGGCGCACGTGCAGGGTCTCATGGCCGAGCTTCGGGAGGCCAGTAACCGTTGTTACATAACGGATGTTACAGCACGGCAGGCTACCGGGGAGTGCGTGGAGGATGTGCACACGCGTCTCGAGGCAGTTGAGAGGTCTTTACAGGATGCACGTCGGAGACGGGCGGACGTTCAACGGCAGGGGGACGATTGGTTGCGCACCAGTGGTTGAGAGGAGCCCCGGGACACTGTATGGGCCCCCGATGACGGCAACGATGCAACAGATGTAGATTCACCGACGGATGCCGACGTCCGACCAGGAGTCGACGGCCGAGTGATAGGTGTGCCAGTAGCAGCCGGTGCCTCTACAGTAGCACCTCTTGCAGATGTAGACGCTGCAGATGCCGACACATTGTCTGGTGTCGACGCCCTACAAGCAGCTGGTGGCCAGGCGACAGATGATTCGACGGCTGACCTACGCGATGAGGCGGCGAGGCTGCAGGAGGTCGTGGCTCGTGCCAACGCCCACACGATTGAGGTCCGCCGTCAGGTTCGTTCCGCGACTGCCCGCCTACATGCCGCAGATGCAGCCGCCCGGCCGACAGTTACAGCAGAGCTCAACGAGTTGTACACGTGTCTCGATGCTACAGAGTCCACATGGCGATGTGCAGCTCAGCAGCTAGCAAGCATACAATAGGTGATGTAGTTCGAGGAGGCCCTCAATGCTAAACCTGTCACAGTAGCAGGTGACGAGAGCACAGACGACTACGACACCGACGAGGACGACAACGACAACGACGACAGAGACGACGACGACACCGACGACGACGCTCCGGGGTGAGGCTATGTGGGAGCACATCCGACCAGCATCATTGTCACCCTTACTATTGTCTTGCAGGGGTGTGCTGCCATGGGGGAGCCAGCCTCTGCAGCCCAGGGGGTGTTGGTGTGTGGGCTTTGGCCTGACACCCTTGTGAGGACAGCATGGTTAGTTTGTGTCTGGCACATTGCTCCGGTTGAGGTTATGCTGGTCGAGACCCGTACACCTGGTGACTTGTACCAGTGTGACGTGGAGACCCATTGCCTCCATGTGGTATGTATGTTCCATGCATGCGAGCAGGTGTGGTCGAGACCCGGACCCCAGAGACATGTTCCGAGGGTCATGAGGAGACCTTGTTGCTTTGTACCTCTTGTGTGATGTTTGGCACATGCGTGTGTGGATTATGTGTTGCACGGTCGAGACCCGGGCACTTCATGAGTTACACCACTGTCTCGAGGAGACCTTGTATTATGGTTGGTGTTTATGGCGGACAGTGAGTGTAGCCCCTCACTTGTCATTGCGATGACGGCTATGTCAGCCAGGGGGAGTGTTGGTTTGTGTGGCTTCCACCCGTCACTAGCGATGACACAGTGATTATCCGTATACCCAGTACTAGTAATATGGAACGGCGTTACTAGAGAGCATGACGACATGATCCATGGTGCGGACGCAGCTGGCGCCAGGGCACCGACGAGTGGTGGCTCCGTGCACTACCAGCTGCCAGACAGCTGCCATGACATTCCGGGTGCTTGCCGGGGTCCTTTCTAGATTTTCTACAAACGCTATAGTTTTCTTGGTGGACTGGCTGTCAAGCCCGATTTGCATGTTTTGCATTGTCTGTCCACCGATTGATGCCGGTCTTGTGCGTGTGACCAGTTGTAGCATCCGGCTCGAGATTCTGCATCTCTAGGCTCAGACGGTGGTGCGCTCAGATACCTGTGCCCAGGTTTATGGCCAAAACTGTGATTTTAAGCCAGTTTTAGGACAAACTGTCACTGCACGTGCGTCACTTGCCGTGAGCCGCATCAGGTATTTATGTTGTGTTCTTGTCATTTGTCATCTCTCTCTGCGATTACATTCAGATTTGAGCTTCTTGACACTATGCGTGCCCTTACCCAGACCCTTGCAGTTTTTGCCTCTGACTTGTGACCGTTGTCACACACTGACCTAGCGCTGACGCCTAGTGTCGCGGCAAGTAGTTAGGAAGGTTCCTAGAAGCTTCTCTTGGTATCAGAGCAGAAGAGCCATAGCTCGTGCTTGTGCGTAGCAGAGACGCAACAGCAGTAGCAGCAGTGAGTGGCAGCAGCAGTAGCCACCCACAGAAGCAGCTTCAAGTCCTCGGAGGACCCATCACAGGTACGTTGCAGCAGAGGCGGCAGTAGCAGCACGCAACATCGACAATGGCAGCGGCCGTTTGAGCCGCGTGCAACAGCAGCGACCAGCGGCGGCAGCAGCTAGAGCAGCGGGGGAGGCAGTAGCAGCCGCAGCCACTACAGCCAATGCGACAGCAGCAATCACAACCTCGCAGCTGAGCCATCGCGTAGCAGCGGCAGCAGCCGTGCGGCTGCTCACCAGCAGCCGTGCAGTAGCAGCAGGGCAGCGCAGCAGCAGCGTGCCAGCGGCCGCTGTGCAGCAGCCTAGCAGCAGCGTGCAGCAGCTACGTGCAGCAACTGCGTGTAGTAGCAATGCGCAGCACCGCCTTCCAGCAGCCATAGCAACTGCAACATCAGCAGTACCGCGCGACAGTAGCAGCAGCAACAGTAGTGGCGGCGGCGAGCAGCTGCAGCATGGAGTCGCAGCTGGACACGCGCATAGCAGCAGCAACAGCAGCACGCGCAGCAAGGGCAGCCAAGGCGGCAGCAGCACCTGCTGCTGCCCCCATTGCTGCGACGGGAAGCTGCCTTGTAGCTTCCCGCAGCGAGCTCGCGGCGAGCTCGCAGCGAGCTCACGGCGAGCTCGTAGCGAGCTCCCGGCGAGCTCACGATGATCGGCGAGCCCGCCGATCGGCGAGCTCGCCGCGAGGGTCGAGCCAGGCAGCCAAAAGAAAAAAAAAGGGAAGGAGGAGGAGAGGACATGGGGGGTCCCGAGTGGGCCACCCCTGGACAACCCCAAAAGGGGCACCCGAGGAGGTGGCACCTGAGAAAAAAGAAGGGAGTGAAGAAAAAAAAACTGGGTGCACCCACACGTTGGTGCACTAACTCGCCGTCCGCAAACGACGGCGACCGCAGCAGTAGCAACGGCCGCGTGAGACGCAGTAGTAGCAGTAGTGGCGAAGGTGGTCGGAGGCCATAGTCGTCGGCTGACGACGGCAACAGGAGCAACAACAGCACACAAGGTGACTTGAGGTCGCATGGAAGCCACGCGATAGACGCGTAGCAGTCGGACATCAACGTACCACTAGCGTGGTGGTGGCCGTCCTCGTGACCGCGTCACAGCACATGTGAGACGTTGTGCTTTGATCGCCCGGTTCCCCCTGTGACCTTGTGCTAGCGGGAGCGAGTGTCTTATACACTCACCCACGCCAAGGTCCTGAGATGAGCACACCGGCGTGGCAAGGGGCGCAGCCGGCGCCTTGGCTGGCACCAGCAGTGCAAGTGTGGCACGCGCCACGAGCGCAGTGGTACGTTGATGTCCGATTTGCATGTTTTGCATTTTCTGTCCACCGATTGATGCCGGACTTGTGCGTGTGACCAGTTGTAGCGTCCGGCTCGAGATTCTGCATCGGTAGGCTCAAACGGTGGTGAGTTCGGATACCTGTGCGCAGGTTTATGGCCAAAATGGTGATTTTAGGCCAGTTTTAGGACATACTGACACTACGCGTGCGTCACTTGCCGTGAGCCGCAGCGGGTTTTTATGTTGTGTTCTTGTCAGTTGTCATCTCTCTCTGCGATTATATTCAGATTTGAGCTTCTTGACACTATGTGCGTGTCCTTACCCAGACCCTTGCAGTTTTTGCCTCTGACTTGTGACCGTTGTCAAACGCTGACCTAGCGAGCGCCAACGCCTAGTGTCGCGACAAGTGGTTAGGAAGGTTCCTAGAAGCTTGCTACTTGCTTGCTTGCTTAGCAATCAAGGCTATCTACAAGGGAACCCAACACGCGTACAGCCTCCTTGACCGTCCATATGACAAACCGAAAGAAACGCCAGGTGTAAGAACACAAGCTCCATGCAACTACATCAGAAACGCACAAGGATAGTACCAGAGAGAAAATGGACTTTGGGAGATGATCACCCACCCTGGTGAGCACGCAAGGACACGTCGATGTGTGCGGACGCTGTCAAAGTAGATGTTGAGTGTTTCGGCATGCCGACGAGCCGTGACGACAACACCTATTACATCATCATTGGTGAAAGGGTGACATTTGGACCCAGACTACCAATTTGAAATGGGAGCAATAACAGTACATGTAGTATATCTGGAATTCAGGCTATCTCGTTGATCTTTCCTCTGGAGGCACATGAGATCGTCACATTAAGTGTGGTTCATTCTGTTGCTGACATGGGAGAAAATGTGGTGGCATCATCAATGCCTTCATGGACCAAATTCACTGCCCTGCCCCCCATTCATGACAAATATTTCTGCGTTTGGGACACTACCTCACAGCTGTCAAGGAAGCAATAATTCTGTGTGTAGTGGCATTGGCATGTGCAGGCCCCTCTGTGCAGCTGTGGTGTCTGCTTTTCACGAGATGGACAGTAATGCGGCCAGCTTATTGTTGCTTGCAAGAAAGGTTTGCAATGGAGGGGGTCATCGCCTTTGACACCTCTCCGCCAAGCCCGCAAGCGCGCACGCTTGCACACCTGCAAGCCTGCGAGCCTGCAAGAGCCCAGGGCTCCAGATTGGCTACTGTGCTGTGCACAGCGGCCAATGCCTGGAAATCGTGCAAGGCTTGTGCCAGCAGATAGGACGGCATATCTCGCTCTAACGGCAAGCGATGGCTTTGAGGGCCAGACGCACCAAGAGGCTCTTTTCACTCAACGGGCCACGACAGCAGGAGCTGCCCCTCCTCCCAAAACTCCAACCAGCGGGCCCCCCAGGGGTCGCTGTGCACGCCGGGGCCGTGGCGCGCGCTGAGCACGAACCAGCCGCAGTAGCACGAGCCGTCGGAGAAGCTGTGGTGCGCGCGGCCCACCACCTTGCCCTCCCGCCATGTGGCACGCAGCATGTCCCCGCTCGCGTAGCGCACCACGCCCTGCCAGGGAGGAGAGAGGCATGGATATTGTGGTGAGAGTTGGGAATGGAAAACAGATCGAGGCCAAATGAGACGGGCATGCACACGTGCTCACAGGGGCGGCATGTTCACACGAAGGACCAGAGGGAGGCGCACATTGAGCTTGATCACTGAAAGCGGAGGCGGAGGCTGAGGCGGACATACATACAGGGTCGGAGGAGGGGACGGGGACAGAGATGGGGACGGGGACGGGCACAGGGACGGGCATGGGGACGTGGACGGGGACGGGGACGGGGACGGGGACTGGAAAGGGGAAGGGGATGGGGATGGGGACGGGGATAGGGACTCGGACAAGGACTGGGATGGGGAAAGGGACATGGTCGGAGACAGGGATGACAGTGGGGAGGGGGTGGGGAGTAAGTCGGGGACAAGCAGGGGATAGGGAATGGGGATGGGAACGGGCAGGGCAAGGGGCAAGGAAAGAGGGTGGGGCAGAGGCGGAGGCGGAGGCAGAGGAGACGGCGGCGGCGGCGGCAGAGGAGGAGGAG
>SZWC01004700.1:12241-49342 GCA_023375785.1 Penium margaritaceum | reverse complement strand
ACCTCGTGATCCTCCCCTTGTCCATCAGCCATCGGTTCCATCGTGCAGTATGCAGACCTTCCCGCCTCACCTCCTTCTCCTCTTCCTCCTCCTCCTCTTCCTGCTCCTAGTGCTCCTGCTGCTGCTGCTGCTGCTGCTGTGCCACACACGGACCCTGCCCTTCCCCTCACGTGGGAAAAAGCACGCAACGCCGCACGCCATGCAGCACACTGCCCTGCCATTCTCCTTCCTGCGCCTCCTCCTCCCCCTCCTGCACACGCCGCCCAACAGCAGCAGCTGGCGTCACGGAGCAGTTCACACGCACTCCAGGTGACACAATGTCGGAGTGGGGACCTGAACAAGGGAGCCAAGGATGCACATCTGACGTGGTCGCCGCTCCCGAGGACGACGACGGAGTGGAAGGCGGCGGGACCGGCTGCCCGCTGCTGATGCCGTTGTTGGGCGCGGGCAGGACCAGGAGGAGGGAGGAGAGGACAGGCGGATATCATTATTCTCCTCCTCCTCCTCCTCGTCACCATCCTCCTCCCCCCCCGACCGCCCGGCTGCCAGCCGTGCGCATCGTTCTGCGTCGCTGCGACGGAGTCCACGCGGAGGCGCGAGCCTCCGGCGCCGACTTCGCCGCCGCCGCCGCCGCTGCTGCTGCAGCTGCTGGAGCCGGCCCGGGTGAAGGCAGAGGGGAGCGGCTGGCACGCCAGGGAGGCCCCGCCGTGCGAGTAGACAGCCTGCAAGCAGCGGCAGGCAGCCATTTCGCGGCGGCAGGCGCAGCAGCGAGGGTCAAGGAGGCCGAAAGCGCATGGGACTTTCGTCACGACGACAACGTGCACATACAGGTGCGCACGCTGGACATGGCACGTTCATCAGCTTTTGTCGTTTTGTTCCGCCGCTTTGCATTCGCGATGGAGAGGTCGGTCACACCTCGACCGGTGGCCCCTCGAAGCACAAAAGGCGGGAAGAATTCGGGTGCGGCTGGTAAACGCTGGAATCCGATGTTGGGCAGTGACTTCCGTGGCGAGGCTGGATTGTTCTGCTGGTGTTGTGGTTTCGCGAAATTCACACGTGTATGCACTCGTTTTTCATCATTTTTCTCGGTTTTAGCAGAAATATTGATAGAAACTCCAACAACAGTTTGGGCACCGATAGCATGCCCGATGTACATCATCGCATGCAATCTTCCACATCACAACCCTCTAGTGCGCTTAAACCATGTCCATCAGATCGGCAGATAAGTCACCGCCATGTCGTTGCAGTCTAAGTTGTGGCATGCTCATGCCATTCATGAACAAATGCCACAACTTTCAAACGCTAAAGTCACTCCCAACAGACACCCAACAGACGCTCAACAGCCGCAAACGAAAGCTCAACAATCGATCCGTGATATTTTGCTTGCTTTGTGATTGTTAGATTCACTTCGCCAACAATGTCCGCCATCGTTCGACGCCGTCGCCCTCCGGCGACAATCGCAAACAGACCCCGATCCTATCGTAAGTGACGTTCATGGACATCATTGATGTCAGCAAACCAATTGTTCAAAATACGCTTGTCCCTTCCAACCGTGCATGCAAGTGCACTATTTTTGAAACGAGACGTTAAACTCGGAAAATAGAAGAACCACCAATGGATCTTAGTGTATGCATATAGGAAGGTGTTTGGCAGCTTCTCATTCCACTGGAAATCGACACTAGCGTCGCATTCCAGCGTTTACCAGCTGCACCCTTTGATAAAATTCTCGGTATGGACGCACGAGATGAATGACTCCGTGCAGTGACTCAAGGCGATGCTTTCATGCATTCCCTCCAAGGCTGAGCCCCATTATCGGTGAAGCTTCATGTTCATCTATCCCCTGGAAATCGCGGGTAGATGAACTTCATTAGTTTAAGCTCCCGCAACAGATGAGTGAATCGGCTGAATATCGAACTCACGCTTTTCGATGCGATATTCTTGCTTCCTACATCCGTTCAAGTATGCTTCCTGCTTTTCTAAGAGTTCAAACCGACAACCAACACGTCATGAGCGTCATGACGAATTGGAGGATGGAATTCGCGATATGAAAGGGCGACTTCGATGGTGACGCAATACGTGCACGTGAACCCATCCAATCACAGGGCCTATTGAGACGTAGTTGAATTCAACATGTCGTACCGAGGCACAGTCCATTCGCAGTGGTTTCATTCATCTATTTTCTTCTCATTGGCTGCGGAATGAGGGCAAGATGAAGGATGAATGCACAATGAAGCGCGTAAATGGTCTTCATCTATTTCTCGCCGACGGCGGAAATCGTGAGAATTTTGTGATGTCCGTCATTAGTACGGACAACTCGCAACCACCTCGCAAAAAATCCATGTTGGCGATTCCCGTGCTGGAACAAGCGAGAACATAGTTGAAGTTGAAGCTTCATTGATTTCGGGACGCAGCCCAAGTCCGGCCCTGTCCACCGGCCTAGTCGGATTCAAGTGGGCTGGAGCACATCGGCGCCCACCCTCCCCATGGGCAAGGTGGCCTCCGCACGGCAACTAGCGGAGAGGGACTAGAGGGAAGGCCACAGGACCCCACCGAAGGCCACTGGTCCATGGCGCATCAGAAGCGCGCGCTTGTCATCTGAAGCCATCCTAGAGCATGTCTGTACGGACGAAGGCATCTCGTACGTCCATACCGCGCTTTCGACTAAAATTCTCCCGCCTTTTTTGTTTCGAGGGGTCACCAATTGAGGTCTGACCGAGCTCGGAGAATGGGTAAGAGGTCGGTCAGACATCGACCGGTGATTCCCTAAAAATAGTGGTGGAAAAGATTTAGTTATATCTAAAGGCTACATATGTCTATATGAAGGCCACCAAGGTCGTGTTTCAGATAGCGCTAGGTGGTCTCCATTTTTCTTAGTTTTTGAATTGGGCAACTATATGTGAACTGCTTGGTTTGCAACTCGCATAGACGCGAAGTGACAGGCCCAAATTGCGACGATGGTTGGTGCCTGTTTCGGTTGCCAGTAAATTATAAATGTCGACTTCGGATTTTTATGTGTAGTTTATGTCTGTTTTCAAGCCGCACATGTGCGAGGACCTGCTATCGTTGGAAACCAGTCTCGCATGTACTATTGTAGCGATCGAGTAGACAACGATGGTAATCCATGGAGAACTTTTTGTTTTCTCAGCAGGTTCAACAAAGTTTCTCGTAAACACGGTTCCTTTTCTCGGGTTCAAAGAAACAGTACCCATAAATGATGCACCCGCGGTAGATACATCAACGGCGTGAATAGTGTTGAAGCGATACTTGTGATGCGTTTAACAACATTGGTTCTCGCCAATTACGGAAGACCTGAAATGCCCTACGTAGGTCTGCCACATCATTCGTCCGTTTGCACTACGATGGCTTATGATTCGTCAATTCGAAGGTTAAGTAGAAACACTTATTTTCATTTCACCTCAATACTTCGCAGCCACGTGGATAGTGTGACTTTCGTGAATATCGCAAGCACGATTATTTGCCTATGTGACAACTCGACAAGGTTTTCCGATTTAGCAGTTTTGTGCCACCATAGCGATTTAGAGGTGGTAGGGAGGCATCCGATTGCATGGCGCTTCGACTACAAGCCTTTTCGCTATATCAAGACCTCCCACAACATCACGAAAGGACAACAAAAGGCGGACATGATCCCACGTCAAAGGTGGGGTCAAACTAGGCACCTCGCATAGTTTCATCCTTTTGAATTCCTATTTGCAACGCTGTTACAAAATTAGCAAAATTGAGAAACGTAGGTGTTATCTATGCGAGGAAGGGTTAACTTTTCAAATTTTGACCTCTTTTCCACCACAAGGAGATGTAGGAATGGATGGAATCCTTCGCCCATTGGGCTAAAATCGTGGTAGTTGAGGGTCTTTTTCCCTCAACTCATCCCATCCATCATCCCATCCCAACAAGCCAGGACCATGCGAAGCCACTTGGCACACTCGCGCTACATTTCCCCCACACAGGAATGGACCCGCCTTCGGTGTCCACAATTGGTATTGAACCCCATCACTTTGATAGCAAAATCAGCAAATGAATGGAATCCTTGGCCCATTGGGCCAAAACCACGGTTGTTAAGGGTCTCCGAACCTCAACTCATCCCATCCATTTGCTACAGGAGATGACCAATAAAAATTACACGAGAGCCCACCCTACTGCACAGTATAAATGTCGAGCATGCTCAGTTTTTTTATAAGACAGGTTATGTCACCAATTTCTCTTTGCGACTTCTTCATGAAGTACTCGCCCTTTTCCTCACAACAACAGAGGTATAGTTTTCAATGATGGCATGGTTATGAAGCCAGTTGTTTTGAACGTCTTTAAAATGGGAGCCTATTCAAAATAATCTGTTATTGGTGAATCAAGATCGTAATGAAAGACTCGTGATTTCCATAGGTAAAACCTATAATTCAACGTAAATATCAGCCTGTATCCTTAATTTTGACAAGGACTTTGGGTCATTTTTGGATTTTGACAAACTTTGGATTGAAGAACCGCTCGATTGTTCGAATTGCCTTATTTGGCATTTGAACAGTCGAGCAGTTGAGTGTTTGACTCATCACCGACTTCCTTGACCAGTTAGTTGGCGGCAAGAGTTGACCGCCACTCACCAAAAGGAACAAAAAGAAATACACTTTAGCCTAACATCCAGAAAAACATAATTGAACACAGGGACCAAAGTGTGACCCACGCACTTTTAATTCAAAGAATGTCTGTCGAAATTGATTAAGTGAAACGTCGTTTTTCACTAAAAACCATTTTCGAGGAATTTCAACCACTGTCACAACAATTAATATCGAAATCAAAGAGCACCAGGGTATTGGTGAATGAAGATCGTAGTGAAAGACCGGCGATTTCCATTGGTGAAGCAAGGGAGCCTTGCTTGCTTATTCAAGGAAAGAAAAACATGTTACAAGTCAGCTAGCCTCTGGCGTTCCGGACTGGCCGAATGCAAGAGTGCAACTCTAGCAGTCCCACGAAAGTCTTAACACAATCGTCACAGACCGCTGTGAAAAAAAAAATTGAAAACTAGTGTCCGTGACCTCTATGACTAAGAAACAATGTGTCGTTTGGTGTTCGTACACCCAGCGAGTCCTTCACAACCCATCACAAAAAAAACTTGGTGGCGTAACCAGCCCTACCATTTTTCTTCATTTGATGGCGCCTACTTTCTTGCATCCATGTTCATTCAACGCCTTTGTGACAACACCCATTTGCAAATAACATTTAGATGTTGAAATTTCTTTATTTTATTCTATTAAAACTAGAGTGCTTTTGTGCATGCAATGACATGGCTCACTTCAATTACATCATACTCCACTAAAAACAGGTAAAATGAATCACTTGCATTTTAAATGATAAATTTTTGGCAACCCAAAATCTTTCACTTGTGATGGTGGTGAAAAGCCCAAAAGGGAACCACCACAAACTTAACATACTGTGACACATGACTCAATAATATAGTGCCCAAAAGGGTCTCATACTGCCAAGCCTTTGATGGACAAGAAGTTGTGAGAACGATAGAAAGATGATCATGGGTAGCCAATTTGCCATCCAACTTGTCCTCGGTTCAAACAAGTACCGCGAGATGCAAGCAACACAACCCAAGACGCGCGTAGGACAAAGATCTACGTGCTACCTACACCAATAACAATCTGAGGTATGTTACCATAAGAAACTCTGTTTCAAACACAGACCATATAAGACATGACCACAAAGACGAAGCACTTGACTCAATGCCGATTGTGCGGACCACGTCAGCCATGGTGCGATTCGAGTAGTCAACACCGTTCTGCTCCAGGATGTAGGGCACAGAGGTCTCATGTCTGAAGAACCTGCTCCTAAGGAAAGCATCCGCCTCGTCCATAAATCCACCACGCTGGTTAGATCAGAAGCGACAAAGGGGACGACCACACTCCCACTTTATGGTGAGGAGCCGATCACAAGTCGTGGTCATTGCGTCGTCCTTAAACCAAAGGTAGATCACCTACCGAAAGCAAGAGTAGTCATAAGTGAGGGTAAGAAAATCAACAACCACACTCCATAACACACTTGATAGGTAAGGGACCCATAAGGTCAAAATGGACAAGATCAAGTAGTGGAAAGTTGGATAATAGGAGATAAGATAAGGCACATGTCCATCTTACCCTTACCGTAGTAGGTGTATAAAGTTATCCAACACAATTGAAAGGTAACTAGGTCAATGCCAAGTGCAGGCTACGTGTGGGGTACTTGCTGAAAAGGCATTGTTGTGTACATGAAAAAGGTGATCGTATAGGAAGTAAGTTTGGTGTAATTACAGTGCTTATGACAAAGACATTTACCACATCCAAAAACAGGGATGAGGTTGCAAACGATAGGTGAGTGGCTACCATAATTTATCATAAAACTTTTCATTTAGCATCATAGGAGAAAATAGACGAAGAGTGACTCTGTCAATGCTTCGCTACTATAGAATATCCATGCTCATGCAGTTTAGTAGTGACCGACACAAGGCTGAGCTTGAGGCCAGGCAAAAATTGCACATTGGTGACGTAGACATTGCAAGAAGAACCCCGTGCTGGACAATACCAACACCACAAGCAAAACGTACCTAGCCGTGCCCCGATCAAACACTCTGGATATCATCAACTGGGCTTAGCATACAAAATGCCTAATACCAAAACTTCATGTGATGCGTAGCACCAAAGGCAAGAATCCAGGTGTCATGAGGATCGTGGATTATCATGTGAAATTGCATTGAGCAACCTAACATGACAAGGGCAACTAGCATTTTGCAAGAGAGTAACATGCAAAGCGTGCATGCTAATCATCAAGCTATGCAAGATTATCCAGTGCATTGATAAAAACACAATGGGAATCTAGAGGATGATCAACACAAAAAGCGGTACCGGTCTCACAATTGTTTGTGACCCCGTGGCTAGCGGATGACAAGGGAGGATACCGAGGTAGTGTGTGATGAACTGCTCTAGCTGGCGCTCGCAAGTACAGGGCCGAAGAGTGGGGAGGTACAATGCCGTGATCATGTCGTAGGGAGGCTTCTAGGTGTATTTGACTTGTGATGGTGGAGGTGACCACAAAGGATAAGGATGCCATGCAAAATCAAGCCCGATAAAAGGCATGGGAGGGGTCGGGGAACCTGTCATAACTGTTGTGCCGGTGGAGAAGATGATCACTGACGAAGTGGAGGAAACATTGATAGGAAAGGCAGTGGTGACTACGAATTAACCATGGTAGTGCTCACAATTACGATTGATGGCGTTCATGATGCAACAATTGTCGGTGGGTGATGGACAGGTGTTCCAACCATGACCTGGTTGGCCACATGTGTGACAGGCAAGAGGGCTGCCACAAAAGGAGTAGCTATCAAAGGGTTTTTGGGTCTTCCCCTTCCCCTTCTTCCAGCGCCCACCCTGTTATGGTGAAACCAGGTCTCCTAGACAACAAACGGGTATAAAAGCTAGAGTTGACTACTGCCAACATTTTCGTACGCCCATGCTTGAGGTGGGTTTCCATAATCGCCTCCTTCTTTGTCAAGAACTAGGAATAAAACCATGACATGCAGGTGCCTTGCGACTCCATGGCCTCCAAAATCTTGATTTTGAATTCGACAAGGATCATTCAGATGTTGGGTTTAGCACCATTCTTTATGGTGAGGAAAGAAACCAAAAAAGAAAAACCAGCCTTCTAGAGCCAAATCAAAGACCGTGCATGCGATATCGATACGTGGTGATAAAATTAGAGTCACCCATCTTGTAGCTACAGAAGTTCTTCAAAGGGTGACTGGTGACGTCTTCGCAAAAAACATAGTAAGGAAATTTAAGGATAACCCAAGCTTCACATGGGTCAGGATCCTTGTTGGCAGTAGGATTACCTATGAAGGGCTCGAGGTCAACATGATCACTCTCTTGTGCAGCAAATATAAGGACCCTAATTGTACTGCCAACATCAAAGACTTGCTTAGGGATAGAGGAGTCATAGTTCAAGGTATAGTAGGGCCAAAGACCCTCACTTTGAGCCCAAAGGTAGAAAACAAGCTTCTGTGACAAGTTTTTCCACCTCAAAGTGGCGTGGTGGTGTCTCAAATTCATTTGGCATGCACTGAGTATTGGCTGCATTACTTTGAGACCTTACGATAGTGGATAAAGAATCTCGTTGTTGTTGTTGCTTCTATTGTTGGACTACTATCTTGGCCATGACACAAAGCATGGTAATAGGCTAATCAAGGAGAAGCAACGGAATGGATGGAGCCGCCTAAGCAAACTATAATGTGGCTAGGAGTTTACGCAAGTCGTCAACCTACGACTAAAGAGCAATGACAGAGTCAATTAGTACCATTGCAGTAGCCGAAGTGGATAGTGCTATAGCAATTGTGCAACACAAGTATTGTGTCTACTACTAATGGATTATGAAATTTGTGAAAAAAGTTTGCCAACCACTTTTCCTGAAGAGTTGAAACAAAGACAAAACTATTTTTGTCGCCATTTTTAAATACCCTAGTAATTATTAGGTAACCCCTTATATGCATACTTTTTTTCTTCTTTCTTGGTAGTTGGTGGCTGTTAGCCTATCCGAGCTATGCAAAAGCTTGTCCAACTTCTGTGCTCCTTCCGCGTTTGGCTACCGAGGTGTTGCTACTGATACGATCATTACAACAATCTCTACCGTGGAGATGCTACTATCGTCGGGTGATGCTGATGTTCATGTTGTTATTGTG
The DNA here is from genome assembly GCA_023375785.1 of Penium margaritaceum. Classification (NCBI taxonomy): domain Eukaryota; kingdom Viridiplantae; phylum Streptophyta; class Zygnematophyceae; order Desmidiales; family Peniaceae; genus Penium; species Penium margaritaceum. The sequence continues at coordinate 40,626 of SZWC01004700.1, read as the reverse complement.
TGCTGCTACTACAATTACTATATGATATTGATGCTAATTCTTTTGTTGTTGTTGTTGTTGATACTGCTGTTGTCGTTGTCACTACTATTGTTGTTTCTACTACTACTACAACGTTGCCTCAGCTCCTTCTTCTCGTTGCTCTAGCTATGGCATGCGAATCCCATTATTATGTGATAGCTCTATCTTTTTCACACTACTGGTACATGCTGCTCCTCCTCCTTTACTATTGCTGATCTTATCGTGTGGTAGGCAACAAGCGAGCAAGCAAGCACGATTTTGAAGTTTTATTTTCGTTGTGTCCCTGGTTTCTAGGTGTTGCCACACCGTTTTTGCAATTAATGAGATGGCTACAACCATTAAGATGGGCACACTGGGTGTAGATGGAAAAAGAGAATAAAGAAAATAGGAAGTGGCGAGATTACTTTCCTACTCTATGGCGGTGCGTTCACCACATGTCTCAGCTGTACTGTCAGCGTCTTGCCGCTTTGCGTCGGCCGCCTGACCGCCTACACTAAAAAACCTAAGGGATCGATGCCAAGTAAATAGATCGACAACAGTCCCACCATGTTGGGTGCATTTTGAATCTGTCGCCAAGTAAGGCTAACTCTGTTGGGATGAATCCCGTAGACTTTCCCCTACTTTAAGACGTATGGGAGTCTGCTAACATTGACCGGAACATTTCCTCCGCGACTTCTACTCAATCTATTGCAGCTGCTATGTCATGGCTCTTATGCCAAAATGAAAAGTATTTTACGCTCGTATAGACAAGATTTGTCTATTACCTCATGCACTTGGCCTATTGCATCAAACCTAAGAGGCTAAGAAACACTGGTTGCTCACATGTGAGAGGGTAGAATTTCACTCAAGATTTGGCACTACACCTATCGTTGAAGTTGAGTAATCACCGAGTTAACAACAAGAATAAAGGTTGGTGTGAGACTCCTCCCACACTAATATAGGCCCTCGCCTCTATGAGGCTTGTTACCTAGTCTAATAGCTAATCACAAAAATGCACTAAAATGGTTTCTAAGGATTTCTCGGCGAGCCTTGTCGGACGAACGAGAGCCCCAAAGCTAGACATCCTCTGTTTTTCCTTAGTACTCTACCATACCAAACTGTACACACTACAAACGGAATCATGTTGTGAGAATCAGCTAGAATATCTATAGAGAAGGGTTGTGGTTACCTAAACACATCGAGACTTGATGCTACTTCGACTAGCCACCTATGTTTGTCGGTGGTATGAGTGACGGTCGTTGTTACAAATGGAGCTGGTCGTGTATCGAAACCAAGTAGGAGACTCCATACGATAACTTAGAAGTCATGTCTCTCACAATGGTGCAACGTCCCCTCCAGCGCTGAGTGCCCGCCGTCATCCACGTCCGCCATGTTAGTTGTCTACACAAGCATGTACACCACCAAGAGATCAAAGTACAGATCCGTAAGATAGTGGACAGGCAGATCATAGTAACAATCATACGCAGATGTGCACATGCACGAGGTTGCCATAGATTTTGAGATGTTTCAAGATTGAATGGACAACAAGGTAAGAAAGAAACACATGTGCAATGGTCAGGCTGGTCGATGAGGCCATCCATGCAAACTAAAGTATTACCATAAAACTCCAAGATGTTGAGTTTATTACAAGAGTCTGTATGTTTTTGTAATAAAAATGTCACTAGTATTTGAATCTCAACAAACACAATAAGACCACTCCCCTATGACCAACAAAGGCGCAACCTTACATGCAACAAGATTTACACTGTTTGTAAGCTACACAAGTCAAGAAGAACCAAATTCCCTGGTTTTCTTTAATCTCTACTGGCACCAAGCGAGCGATGGTCAGAAATTCCATGGATTTTGTAATGGGTGAGGATGATATGTTAGAGGGGTCTAATTACGCTAGAGTGGTGGATGAACGATTGTCCAAGATAGTGCGATTCATCCTAAAAAAGAATACATTCATCGCCAAATGAATCATGAGATTGTTGCCCAACAACATCATTTAACTAAATACATTCCTCTCCTCCATGATTGACCAAGATCAGATACTTATGCATTTTTTATGGGAACTCACTACTCCCATTGAAAGTCCAATCCAGCTATTGATGGTCTTCCTTCCTCCGATTGAGGGGCACACTGCGAGAAGCATTTTTATTCTTGAAGAGCTTCTTCAGAATCTCCATGGGAATGACTAGTTACAAAGCTCGCACACAACTGTGACTAGGTATCAAGCTCTAACTACCAGCTTCCAAACTCGTACACAACTGTGCAACAACAAAAGTATCGTTTGGAGTTTTTTTTTTTCTAAAACATCAAGCAATTTTGGTTGCACTACGTAATTCAAGCAACATATCCATAGTGGACAGTCAATGTAAAGACATTCGCAAATTTCAGGATGAGGCATGTTAAAAACTCAAATATAACTAAGAGACAATGAAACATAGAGCAAGAAATATTTGGTATACATCTTTTTTTAAGCCAATGACAGTGTCCTACTCAGCTACACAAAGATCAAGTCAAAAAGACAGGAATGAACAAAGTTGAAGCCTAATTATGAGTGGGCTAGGCCTGCTCACATTCAAAATGATGCAAAGAACCTATCATCGTCAAGCTTCGCTTCCCTATATAATGTCCATCAAAGCCATTTTCCACGTCAGTGATCTCAAAATTTACCAAGACCCAGGAAAGAAAACTCTATATACGAGAGATCCCTCTTCCACCAAGGATGCGATTGAAGGCATCCTCACACATTGTGGACATAAAGAAGTGACTGAGTACTAAATGAAATGGCAGGGCTACGACGCAACACACAACAACTATGAGCCTAAGGAAGACCAATGAGATGTCGATCATCTGATTGTTATTTTAGCTATCACCTGCCATCACCATGTAATACGCTTGGACTTCATACATGAATGGAGGGAGGGGGAAGGAAGTGTTACGTTTCTGGAATAAAAGATTCCCTCAAGCACCTGAAGTGAGTATTTCTATCACTACGTTTGCAACCAATAGCATGGTGCTTTCCAATTTTTTAACGCCACCACGTGGCATGAAAATTTGGAATTCATCAAGTGGCTTAGCCGCCAATGTTCCAATCCTGACGTTTTAGACACTTCTAAACACCTTCTAGAATGTTCAATATAAGTAACACAAACAATATCGACAGTTTGACGCTGTTTGGTCCACTTCTCAATTGTGCTAGAATTTTTAAAATAATCACCTAGATATTCTCAAAAATCTTTGATTTCTGAACAAGATTTTTCAAGCATGTTACTGGTATTGCAAGTTCACATGCATCGTGCTCGTCGAGCACCAAAGACATCCGACATGCCTCATTTGTATGTTTGGTAGTTATATGTATATGAATATATCCTCAAGTATTTCCATGCCTGTCATTAAAGTGCACTTACTTCTAATTCCAAATGACATAGTTGTCAATTATTTTAGCATTGCAATTGCCCCACCACCTTCTATGTGTGACATCCCGACATAACCTTATCAAAATACGCTAACTGCTCATTCTACACCATGCATGTTATCAAACTTGTAGTAAGACCTCCTCACAATTCTGTATGCATCATAGGAAGAGAGGTGGGTGGAGTTTTCTCATTTTGTCATCCTTAGACAAGGTTGTGGTTTTCGGCCTTCCATGTGATTCTAAAAGGCCAATACATGTGCATGTGTATAACAAACATATTGGGGCCAGCTATGCTACGTACCAGAGGCAAGCACTTGAACAGACTAGACACATGAAATTCTTACACATGAATACCACAACATGAGTAGTGATCCATGGACATTATCCTTGATTCAAGACTTTGACAAGGCTACCCCCTCATCAACGTTTCATTGATTTGCATGTAGAGAATTCCACCTGAACGGAGTCCCATCCCTCTTGGTGGAGTACCATCACTTTGCTGGGTATGTTGAAGAAGCATTACTTCATATCTGTTTGATTCAACCAGACACAACAAATCCTTCGAAAATTTCCCAATAATGCTAGACTCAAAGTCAGGCCAAGAAAGAAAAAAAAAAACCCTCCCAATCGAGATCACATGCGAATCCCTGATATACAATCATACTCAATATGACGTGGTCCAGTCTGGACCCTTGGGGTCTACTTCCACTCAACCTGAGTGAAAGAACGACATGGGTACTGGTTATCAGCACAACAAAACCTGCCATTTCATTGTTGGAATTCTTGACTAGCCCACAATGCTACATCACACACGTCATACCCAAAGGGAGTGACAAGGAGTATGCGCACCAACAAACATAAGAACCAAACAAAGTTTTCCATGGCATCATGCAGGTCATCAAGTGCGTGGATATCCACCACCAAGAATGTAAAAACTGCATTTAAAATATTTCCAAACATTGCAGTAAGGTTCCAACATCAACAACAAACTAAAGAACAGCAAAACATGTATCTCAAGGCATTAAATAATGGCACGAGCTGCTCATGTTACAACCTTAGAGAGAGTACACAAAATGTACAAAACAAACAGAAATATCATATGATCAAAGAGAACAAATTCCTAGAAAAGATACGTAGCTCTTGCAACAAAGCAACTGCTAGAACATCATGGGGGTCAACTAGAATTCATCATTGCATGTCATTGACTGTTTCCCAGGCAGATTACAACACATGCAAGGACTAAGAGAGCTGTCCACAAGGTACAAACTAAGGAGAAAAAGACATTGCCCTCTTTTTGAGAGGATCCTAGATCAAAAAAGGACCCCTCCACCACCACGCCTGAATGAAAGTGCTCCATAACATGTAAAAGGACTATGAATATGCTGTATGAAGAGATGAAAATATCTCACTTTTTTTCAAAATAACCCTGGGAGGAATAAATATGCCATGGCTACGCCTGATTGAAGCTGGATATGTGAGGGAATCACTTGAGAAGGGAAGATGGAGATACAAAAACTACCATGTGCACAACTCACTCGTTCACGCGCAGATACCTATATCTCAGTGGCTCCCAAGTGAGAAGGAAAGAGCAAGCTAGTCTCACCTACTACGTCTGGTGATTGCAAATGGTCCTAGCTGATTGAAAATGGTCCTAGCTGGTAAGCTCCTATGTATTATCCTCATAAGACTCAGGAGCTACAGGAGTGTAGAATATATTGCAAGCTGCTCCATGATAAGAGGAAGGACTCAAACACGAATCTCTCATGTCTAGTGACTACCAAATATCCCAACTACACACTCACATGTGCACAAGCGGTCATGCGTTGCAACCATATGACCATGAAGGATAGATTCACATCACACACCTTTACATCATCCTCCTTAGTGACTATGAGGAGCTCAAACTCAACATCATTAATCATCACCAAAACCTCACTATAGGCAGTGGACAATGGATCTACCACTCAAAAAAGCACATCTAACTCTTTTGCTAATACTTGAAGCTGCACAGTTATAGATAATACATCTCCTTGAGGATCACATCTCCATAGAACCAACTACTACACAAGATGACTTGTCGAGATCATGAAGAGAGGGGATGGTCCTTTAACAATAGAAAAGGATGGAGGTCAGCCGTAGGATGTCTTTTAGTTTTTAGGGACATCATTAAAACGCTTCCTTAACATCCCCATCTTGTGGGGTATTGTCTCAAGCCACCATGGAACTGGAATCAGAACCAGCTGGGTTATTTGAATTGCAAACATGAACGAGTATCTCACCTAACGTATCATGTGGTTTGTGAAGCTACTCCCTGACATCTCGCAAGTCACACACTTAAGCCATGTGTATACAGTCGTCCCTCTGCATGTCCCTCATGGATGAGTGATCAGGTTCATCTGGGGATCTGTTGGCAATGCTAGGCAATGCTTCTTGGTAGTAGAAACATGAAATTGCTACACACTTACAAGGGAGGGAATCTTATTATACTCAGTATCTCATCTCACACGCGTAACACTGGATTTTTTACCTGAATAGAAGCAACTGAATGTTTCATCACTACCATTAGTGGACAAGACTCCACGACTCACCCTACGATCTTAGTCATACGAGGTAACTCTATTTTCTATTGCATAATGAATAGGTGATGAGAAATGAGTAGATACAGATGATATTATTCCTATAGTGCATGTAGTTATTGCTATAGCTTTTTAAGCTTCTATTGAAGCTACCGTGAAAGATGTTGATACCATAGTGTTCTTACATTTTGTGGTGAAGCATATTCTTGAGGGTGTATCTTTAATGTGCTGTTAATTTATGGTTACTTTTTTGTTTCTAATTTCCTATAGAAGAATCTGATGTGACATTTATTTTGTTTTGCATATACATGCTTTTCGCACAAGCAGTCCTTGTTTGACTCACATTGTCAGGTCGGTTGGTGGCCTGTAAGCTACCCATGCACATTTTTCTCTTTTCCACATCCAATCCACAAATGTGGATAAAAAAGTAAGTTTCCCACTTCACTCCGGCTGTTATCATAGGGGGAGGATGCCTTTCCCTTTTTCATTATTTTACTTGGATGTTGAACTGCATAAAAACTCCAAAGGGAGCGTTCTTCTGTCAGGAATGTGCCCTGGCGTGCTCTGATTCACCTAAGTGTCCATGGCTGCTTAGTGCAAAGAGACTTCCAAGGGAGGTGTGTGCTTTGGGTCGCGAAAACACCAAGGGAGCAGAATTCTGGCAGAATGCAGGTTGCGGAAGATGAGAAAGGCCGAAGACCGTTAATGGTTTGTGTTTTTTTTTGGGTAAGATTACATACGGTTCTTATAGCCTGTGATCTGAGCTTTCCAACGCATCCAAGCTTGCCCAAAACGGAGCAGTAGAGCCCCTGCTACGGCTGTTGAAGTAACCCATGGTGGAGCCGTCCACCATGTCCACGGACGGGAGTGACAGGAGGCGCTTCGACAGTGGCAGGAGGCGCTTCGACGGTGGCCTGTCGAAGCGCCCTTCCTGGCCCTCCAACGTGGGGGGATGCTTGCCCTGGTCGAGGAGACCTTCCAAGTCCCTTCCTTTATGGCCCAGGTGCCTTTGGAGCTCATTGAAGTCGAAATCGGACCACTGGTGGTGGAATTATCCCGTTACCAATGACGGAACCCAGATTCCACCCACCTTCCACCCGAACTTTGGATGGGGCTAACTGTCTGAATTCTCAATCAAATTGAGCAACTGAAAGCTCAAAACCGCATGGAAAAATCCAAGGAGTCCAAATGTGTAATTATATCAGACATCCAACCACTCTCCACTGGTCGAACAAGGAAAACAGCAAACGGCATCCATGGCAGGGGCACTGTTTAAGAATCTCCCCCGTGCACCTTCCATGCCGGATGCCTCATGCTCACTCTCGCTTGTCCGCTCCTGGGCCTTCAAGCCCTTTACAGCTTGTAAACACTAGCCCTGCAAGGTTGATGACGTGCCGATCCTGGGGCTGTACCTTGGTCAAGCAATCCACGAGCATGTGCTGCGTGCTGCAATGCTGCAGCACAACCTGTCCCTCCTCCACCATCTCGCGCGTGTAGCGGTAGCGCAAGTCGATGTGCTTTGTCCTCCTGTGCTGCGTCGGGCTATTGGTCAGTGAGATGGAGCTGGTGTTGTCCTCATGAACCACACTATGCTCTTATTGTGGCACGCCCAGCTCCTCTAGTAATCTGCGGAGCCACACCGCTTCCTTGACCCCTCAGCCAGAGCGATGTATTCTGCCTCCACTGTGGAAGTGGCGACGCAGTCTTGCTTCCTACTGCACCACGAGACCGCTGCACCTGTGAGGAAGAACACATAGCCGGCGATGTGGACAAGAGGAAGAAGACTTCCTCTTGTCCACATCGCCGGCATAGTCCGCATCCGTGTAGCAGACCAGCCGCAAGGGGTCTGACTTCCCCTTTCCGTCGTACTTCAGGCACGCATGCCGCGTTGCCCGTAGGTACCGGAGGATGCACTTCGCCGCCTGCCAGTGTAGTGGCATAGAGTTTGCCACATACCTGCTCACCTGACCCACCGGGTAGGCCAAGTCCGGCCGAGTCTCCACCATGGCATACATCAGGCTGCCCACCACAGATTGGTAGGGCACCTCCGCCATGTCCTCCTTCTCCTCTTTAGTTTGTGGCACCATCGCCGCACTCAGCTCACAGCTCCTGGAGACCGGACTGCCCAGTGGTTTGCAGTCCTCCATGACGTACCGCGTCAGGACCTCGGCCACGTACTTGGCCTGCCCCAACTCAAGCGTGCGCGCCCTCCGGTTCCGCGTGATGCTCACCCCGAGGTAGTACTCCAGCTCTCCCATGTCCATCATCTTAACTCTGTTGCTTAGCTGCTCCTTGAGCTCTTGCAAAGCCGCCAGATCTGATGAGCACAGGATCAGATCGTCCACGTAGAGTGCGACAATCTGATGGAGTCCTTCACTGCGCCGCACGTACACGCTGTGGTCTGACTCACAGCGCTTGAAACCGAGCTCCGCCATGTAGCTGTCCATCTGTTGGTACCGGCACCTGGACGCCTGTTTTAGCCCGTACAAAGCCTTCCGCAGCTTGCATACCTTACCCTCTAGCGCATCCACCCCCTCCGACACCTCAAGGTACATCTCCTTGTCGATGATGCCGTTCAACAATGCCGTCTTGACATCTATTCGGTGGATCTCCATATCCTTTGCGGTTGCCACCGTGAGGATCGTCCGGATGCTTGTGAACTTGGCGACGGGCGCGAACGTCTCATTGTAGTGTTCGCCTTTTCGCTGCGCATACCCCTTCACCACCAGCCGCGCCTTATATTTCTCCACCTTGCTATCCTTGGTGAGCTTCACCTTGAACACCCACTTGGAGCTGATCACCTTCGCCCCCTCATGCCGATCCACCTGCTCCCAAGTGTCATTCTCTGCAAGGGATGCAACTTCAGATTTTATCGCTTCGTCCCATTGCTGCCTGTCCGGTCGTGCAAGTGCCTCTTGCATGGTTGTCGGCTCCGTTGCGGCTGCCATCATGCACCGCGCCATGCTAACCCAGCGGCCTGTGCTTGCGTCGTACCGCTTCGACGCATTCCATTGCCTCCGGCTGCGATGTGGCGACCTTGGCGACTCCGGCTGCTGGTCCTGCTGTTGCTTTGCTGCAACGTTGTCCTCGGCCGTGGGCTCCCCTGCGTCGGCTGCTACGTCCTGCGCTCTAGTGGCAAATGCTCCTACTGCACTTCCCTCTTGCGCTCCAGCACCGTCGTCCTTGGAGGCATCAACCTCTGCAGCCGCTGGCTCCTCTTGTTCAAGGAGTTGGAACCACTCTCCCTGCTTTGGAGATTGCACTGCATCGATGTTGTTGCTACTGCTGTAGTAGCTTTGTTGCTCGTCAAATGTGACGTCGCGGCTGGTGATGACGTCTTGCGCTTGTGGGTCAAAGAGGCGGTATGCCTTGAGCGCACTCTCATACCCGACAAACGCGTACGCCTTTGCACGAGGATCCAGTTTGAAGTCTTTTCTTTGTGCGGCTTGCACCAACGCGTGCGCCTTGCACCCAAACGCCTTCAAGTATGCCACGCTTGATTTGCACCCGCTCTAAGCCTCCTGCGGCGTCTTCCAGCTGCTTTTCCCCTTTAGCATTGCCGTTGGGATGAGGTTGGTGATGTAGCACACCGTAGTCACGGCCTCAGCCCACAGGCTTTGTGGCAGTTTAGCGTCCACGAGCATCGTCCGCACCATGGTGAGTAACGTCTGATTTGTACGCTCCGGCACGCCATTAGATTGAGGCGTGTAAGGAGTGGTCGGCTGCCACTCAATTCCCTGCTCCTTAAGCCACCCTCCACAGCCCACGTACTCGCCGCTATTGTCGCTGCGTAGCACCCTGACCTTGCGACCAGTCTACCTCTCCACCGCAATGACTTACTTCTTCAGCCGGTCCAGCACCTCGTTTTTCCTCTTCAAAAAGTAGTCATAGAGATTTCTGCTGCAATCGTCGATGAAGGTGAAGAAGTACCGCACGCTCCCAATGGACGGCGTCTTGATCAGTCCACACACATCACAGTGTACGACCTCGAGCAGATTCTTGGCCCGCTGCTATCCGTCTTCAAACGGCCTGTGCTTCGCCTTACCCATGATGCAAGGCACGCACTTGTGCTCTGCGGAATCTGCTGCTGTGTCTGCTGCACCGGTGATGTTTAGGCCGCGAACCATGATGCGCTTCACCATCTCTTGCACGACTGCGGGCGGCGAGTGCCCCAGCCGCCGATGCCACAGCTGCAGGTCTACTCCCTCACCTTTTGCGAGGTTGACGGCACATGCTTGCGAACCTGTTGCATCTGCTGCCGAGGAGATGACCTTTGTCTAAACAATGTAGAGACCTCCCTCGCACTTTGCTTCGAGCACGACCTCCCCGCCGCCGTCCATCTGCATGACTGCACCTTTCCTGCGGAAGAGCACTTCATATCCCTTGTCTATCAAGCGGCTCACACTCAAAATATCAGCCAGGCCGGGGACATGTTGCACATTATGGATAACACTCTACGCCTTTTTACCACCAACCACCACCTCCACGTCTACATCACCTTGGCTGGCCGCCGGTTTGACCTTGTCGTTTGCGACCACCATGGACTTAGCAGACTTGGTGTAGTTGATGAACCCCACCTTCTCGACTTGGGTATGCTCCTCTACACCTGAGTGAAGGCACCGCCGGTTGGCGCCCTTCATGTCGTGGTTCTTCGTGCCATTGAGGAGCGCCTTCTTGCCTCTGGCACCTCTGCCGCCGTCCTGCGCCTCCTCCGGACACTCCTTGACCCAATGGCCCTCCTTGCCATAATTATGGCACGCACCCCTCTTGGCGCCCTTCTTGCCACCGCCCTTACCGCCGCCTCGTTTGCCGCTGCTGCTGCCACCTTGCGTTTTGGTGACTAGGGCAATTGAGGAGGACGAGGTCCAACCACCGCTCCGACGGTGCACCTCGTTGCGGATGCACTCAGCGACTGCACCGTAGGTGATGTATTCTCCTCCCAACCTCCCAGCACGGTGATGAGAGGGCTCCAACCGTCGGGTAGAGCCATGAGGAGCACTATCGCCTGCATCTTTGTGTCAATCTTCCATCCCATATCATTGCATTGTGAGGCAAGAGACTGGATCTTCTGTATGGCAGAAATGACGTCCACACCCTCCTCGATCCTCACCGTCAAGAGTCGCTTCATTGCAAAGATCTTGTTGGCTAGGGATGTTGATTGGTGAATGGAGCAGAGCTTCTTCCATGCGTCAGCTGCCAGGTCATAGCTGTGGATGTAGCCCCACTAAGATTCATGCAGCACCGACAACAATAGCATCAACGCCTCCGTGTTCTTTTTTACGATGGACGTCTTCTCCTTGTCCGTTGCGCTCGCATCTTGAACCTCCGTACCCTTCATAAGCTCCAGCAGTCCCTTGTGCGCGAGGTAGATCTCAAAATGCCACTGCCACAGCCCAAAACCAAGGGCTTTCCATGTACTTTTGGATGAGTGAGGACTCTGCCTTCTGCGCCATCTTAAACTCCTGCTACGGACAGTCTCAAACTGCAACGGCGACGTCGCCCGGAGCGACACTCTCGTGCGTTGCGGAAGCCGTGAACGTTGGTAGGCAGGTCAGGGCTGTGGGCCCATAACCCTTTGTTAGGAATGTGTCCTGGCATGCTTTGATCCACCTAAGTGTCCACGGCTGCTTAGTGAAATGAGACTTCCAAGGGAGGTGTGTGCCTTGGGTCACTACAACACCAAGGGAGCATAATTCTGGCAGAATGCAGGTTGCGGAAAGGTGAGAAATGCTGAATACCATTAATGGTTTTTTTTTGTGATATTACATCAGATTCTTATCTGAGCTTTCCAATGCATCCAAGCACAACCAAAACGGAGCAGTAGAGCCCCTGCTACGGCCGTTGGAGTAACCCATGGTGGAGCCACCCACCATGCCCACGAATGGGAGTGACGGGAGGCACTTCGACGGTGGCCTGTCGAAGCGCCCTTCCTGGCCCTCCAACATGGGGGGAGGCTTGACCTGGTCCAGGAGACCTCCCACGTCCCTTCATTTATGGCCCAGGTGCCTTTGGAGCTCATTCAAGTCGAACTCGGATCACTGGTGGTGGAATTATCCCGTCACCAATGACGGAACCCAGATTCCACCCACCTTCCATCCACTTCGGATCGGGCTAGCTTTCTGGATTCTCAACCAAATCGAGCAACTGAAAGCTCGAAACTCCATGGCAACATCCAAGGAGACCAAATCTTTAATCAGATCATACATCCAACCACTCTCCAGTTGTTGAACCAGGAAAACAGCAAACGGCATCCATGGCAGGGGCACTTTTTAACATTTTATTCATTTTTTTGTGAAACAAAAATGAATTAGAATCTGTGAATCAAAATGGCACATTTTACACCAAAAACATTTGTAGAAAAGTGTGGTACTACTGATACCAATATTGTTGCTTGTGTTCTTGACTGAGAAACAAGGTCAAACTATATCAGAGGCACCAAAACAACCTCACGTTGAGAGCTTGATGCCTATTTTGATAAGGAACACGCATGTGTAAGATCTTTCAGATGCCCCTAGAGGTTCCGTTTCACTGTTAAGGGATGAGGAGTCAATAGAGGTTGTCGTAGATGCTATAGAAATAACTGGTCTACCTGATATAGCAGATTCATTCTAGTGAGCTGATATAACTAGTGATGAAGATCCTAAAGATTCTATAGATGGTGCAGATATTCCTGATGTACTAGACATTGCCAACACATCTAGCACTTTTGCAAGAGGTGGCATTATCAACATACCTGGAATTTTTTACCCTGCAAACAATAGTGGTCCAACTGATGCAGTTGGTGAGGTTTTTGGTGTAGATGCCACCAAGGCAGCTGATGCCACCCATGCTATAGACACCAAGGGTGGAACCGATGCACCTGACATGGACGATTCAACTGATGCTACATACATAATCGATGCATGTGATGGTGTTAATGATGTTGAGGGTACAAACGGTGCTGATTCACCTGATGTTTTTAATGTCATCAACACCAATGATATACCTGGTACTCTTGATGCATCTGATGGATTTGATTCTTCTATAGGTGCACATGCAATTGATAATACCTAGTAATGTTGATTCTACCAACATTGATGATGTAGTTGATTTAGCTCATGCATCTTATGCATCTTATGAGGTAGATATTCATGAAAATGTAGACGATGAAAATGCACTTCATGTTGCTAATGCTACAAAATCTTATGGTGCACTTGATTTTCTTGATGCAGATTTTGCAACCTAGGGATTTGATTATGTGGAAGGTGCACATGCTTTTGATGCATTGGATTTTACTGATGTTATAGAAAACAATGATGTGAATACATCTGATGTGATTCATGTTGCTGATTGAGCACATGACATAAACGGTGAAGATGATACAAATACAGTTGACGCTACATGTACTACACATGAACTTGGTGCCCCTGTCCAACCAATGCAACAGTTGTTACAGATGCACCAAGAGCTTGTGATCCAATAGATACGACTGGTGTTATAGATGTATTCGATGCTCCTCATTCAACTTCAGTGCCTACTATCATTGCCCATGTTGTTGTGGATGGATGCACACATCCTCCCTTGGCTGACAGAAGAACATGGTTTGGTGCAAACACAGACATGTGAGAGATGAGAAGGAAGTGATATGCTACTCGCCAACAAATTCAGAAGGTATGAGATTGATTTAGATGAGTATTAGAATCTGACTCATACTTCATGATTGCAATATAAATAGAGTAGGAAATGGAGAAAATGGTGGTTGGTTGGGACAAAAGGTAGTATGAAGATAGCGAAGTCCCCTTAGAGAAAGACGGAGACAACAAGGGCAAAAGCACTGGAGGTGCTACCTTGAGTCATGGCACTTTGTGGTCTTAATGGATCATCATGCCCTGAAGTACATGAAGACGAAGTCGAACCTTAGTCGCTGACAAACTCGTTGGATGAAGTTTTTGGAAGGAAGTTTTGACTACAAAATCCAATACAAGCCTAGGAAGGTGAACTTGGCAGATCCTCTATTGAGGAAGCTAGACTCAGGCCCCAATTCCATTTCAGTGTTTGTGAAGTCTCTGAGCATGCATAGTCCCTTCAGGCATGGCTATGGCGTGGATGGGGAGTTTGTTGGGGATATAGTGATAAATGCAACATAGGATGGAGTGTATTGAAGAAGGAGGTGTATGATACCCATTACTTGGGTCAATTTGGCTTCGAGGCCTTGGCACACAAAAACCTGTGATCATCAATGGCGACTGACCGCTGGAGGTTTTGTGAGCAGCTGCGACTGCATGTCAATGCATAAGGCGTGGAGGACCAAGCTACCAAGTTGCAACCATTACCTTAACCTGAACAACCATGGACAGACATCTCTCTTAACTTCATCAATGGGTTGTCTGTGACACAACAAGGAAATAACACGTTGTTGGTGGTGGTGGATTGGTTCTCCAAGATGGCACATTTTATTGCATGTCCCAAGAGCATCACAGCTGCTAGGACAGCTCAAATCTTCCTCAGTCATCTCATCAAGATACATAGAGTGCTGAAGTCGGTGGTCTCAGATCACGATCCACACTTCACTTTGCTGTTCTGGAGAGATCTCATGGGGAGGCTGGGCACCAGGGTGCAGCTGACCACAACATTCCACCCATTGTGTGATGGGAAGACAGAGCTCACAAACAAGAATTTGGAGCACCTGCTATGGAGCATGGTCCAACCGGATGGAGAGGGTTGGGAGGAGAAGCTTGGAGTGGCAGAGTTCGCCTACAACTTAATAGTGTCAGCATCAACAGGAAAGTCATCTTTCAAGGTAGTTTATAGCCATTAGCAACCAAGCCCATCTGCCCTTGCTACTACAACATCTCTTCCCCATGTGTAACAGTTTGCTGATGGATTTGCCACCTCATAGGATGTGGTTTAGTAACAAATGTTGAAGGCATAGAAGCAGCAGGCTGATAAGCATTGATTTACGTTGGAGTTCTAAGTGGAAAATCAGGTGATGATGAATTCTGCCAATCTACAACTGATGAGAGTTGGGAGCCCAAAGGTCAAGCTGTGATGGGTGAGTCCGTTCTATATTCTTGAGAAGCAGTCTGGCGTGTCTTACAAGTTCGAGCTACCAGCTCACTACACCATCCATCCGGTGTTCCACATCTCCCTGCTTTGTTCCTATCACAATTCCAACACCTTCTTCTAGAGTCGTGGTAAAATTCCACTTTTAAGTTTCCGTGTTGAAGGAATTGAGGAATTTGAGGTGGCAAAGATTCTAGCGGACTGTCAGAGGGGACGTCGGCGCGAGTTTCGGATATAGTGGAAGGGGTACCCAATGGAGCACAACTCTTGGGAGCCAGAGGTCAACTTTAAATGTCAGGGATACCAATAATATTATGTAGGTGTATCACAGGCACGTCGGGATGTCGCTCCATAGCGGGGGGGTGAATGTAACGAGGTACCCTTTTCTTTTTGGCATACTTGGACCTTGTCCCAGTTTTAGGCACATGCGAGCATTTTTCCACTTTTTTCAGAAATTTAGCTCGTGATTGAGCTCACCTCTGAATGAGTATTGTATTCGAGTGAGTGATAAGTGTGCTGATTTACTACTTCAGCATGGTGCAGACGACACTTCAATCGGAGGCTTTGAGAGGATTTTACGGATTTTTCCGTGAATCTAACGGGTGCGGCTCAGCTGAGAAACTTGACGAAGAAGTTCCAAATTTTCTCTGGAGAGCAGCCTTAAAGGGTGTGACAGGTACTTTGTGGACAAGCATGTGCATGCAGAGCGCATGCTTCTGGCAGCACAGACCAGCATAGTCCTGCACAGGCACTCAGGTCAAGAGGGGCTTCTGATGACTGGACATGCAACATGCACCCTGAACAAGAAGCCCGTACAGCATCACCTACGCAGTACGTGAAGCCAAGACCCTTGGATCTTCATGGGTCAATCTGGTACAAGATTTAGGTGGATCCTGATCGACGGGCCTGATGTTGCAGTATGGCAACATCAACGATCCTCAGAGGAAGGCCTGATGAGCAAGCAACCTTCAGGTGAAGTTTCACCTGAAGACCTGATGAAGCTTCGTCAAGGAGGAAGCTTCCTCTTGGTGCAACATAGGTGCCAGTAAGAGCCCAGAACTGAAGAAAGCTTCCACTGGATGGAAGCTTCTCCAGAGTAAGGCAGATGTGGCAGTAGACCTGAATAACCTAAAGGAAGCTTCTCGTTTAGGTGGTCAACTTGCAAAGGTCCTGCCACTTCTCAGCATCCCAGCATCTCTAGATTCATCACCTCCAGTATATCGAGTACAATCTCGAAGACCATGTGCAAGGCTCCATGCCATAGCACCAGAGAACCTTCAACCAAGATGCTGCTGGATTTCCTCCCAAGACCCCTGTTAGCCTGGCACTTGTGTGCCAGCCTGGGTGGAGATCGATGCTAGTGATCCCTCCAGGATCCCTATAAGCCTGGCCAGCTCTGCCAGCTCCGGAGGAGGTCAATCCCTCCAAGACCCCTGTAAGCCTGGCAAGGCCCACGAGCCTGGGAGGAGGCCGCCCTGACATCCTGAAGGCCTTTCATTGTTGTGACGGTGGTTGTGCCGAGACCCTTGCTTTGACGGCCTTGACGGCCTAGCAAGGCGTTCCGTCCAAGTTCAGGACCAGGAGTTGTGTCAGTACGTAGTGCTTAGCTGTTTTTACAACTGTTGTTCCTTGTACAATACTTGTATTTTTAACATGATTCAACTCCACACTTCTTGCTTCCGCTAGTTTCTCAACCAAGTGTACAAGGCATGCTTGCTGGGCATAAAAGATCCTACGACAGCAAGAGACCCCCTTGCTACATTAGAGCACGCGGTGACTTTGCCGCTGTAAGCTCACAAAAATCAACATGGTATTAGAGCAGTAGGTTCTATGTCCAGCCACTAAAACAGCAGCAGCAGCAGCAGCAGCAGCCGTCATGCGGATTGGTGAAGCCACACTTCATCATCCCTGTACAAGTTTGAGGAGGAGACCTAGGGCATCTTCTCTCAGGCGTGCAGCGCGACTTCCCTTTATGACGTTTGGCTTGCACATGACAAGCACATCTAGATACCATGTTCAACATGGTATCAGTGCTGCACGATCGTGCCCCCAACAAGAGCAAAACCAGCAGCAGCTTGAGCGTTGAGGGAAGACAACGTTCATCTTTCCTCATAAGAGCCTGCGCTAGGAGCTGTAGAGCCCAGGCGCTGGGCTAAAGAAGTAGTACGCACGCTTCAATGAATAATAGTACGTCAAGCTTCTCAGCATGTAACAATGGCAGCAGATTATTTCGGTGGTGGAGACATTCTCAATCATTCCCTTATAGGAGCTCAACCATAGATAAAGGGTCGCCGTGGCGCAGACCATGCACAATGCCAAGTAGTTGAGGTGCAACGCTTGACTAGGGAGGTGCAATGTATGGTGCAACAAGAAGCCGTAGCACGCCAAGTTGTGGAGCAAGAGAGGGAGGTGCTGATGCAACAGATTGCCGCTCAAGAGCTCCTACGTCAACAAGAGTAGCTTATCCATGCAGCTCAAACATCGCAGACACAACAACTATAATAGTCACATGTGGCTCAAGCAGTCCAAACTGCACAACTTTAGCAGCAGTTGACATGGGCTCATCAACAATAGCTTCAACAACAACAGCTTCAAAAACAGCACCAACAACAACAGAAGATGCAGTGGCAACAGGGTTCATAAGGATCGTCTGTACATCTACCTCAAGCAAGCCCTCCTCCAGTCGTGCAACCAGCCATGTATCCATAGGTGCAGCCGGCTGCACCACCACAAGGAGGCATGCCACAGCCATTTGTGGCTCGACAGCCACAACTTGCCTTAATGGTGCCACCCATGGATCAATTTCAACGGTGCTCTTTGTGGGTCCCTCCATCAACCACACAAGGCAAGGCTTATCAATACCTAAAGGAATGTGGCCCAAGAAGTTGGTTCACTTGAGAATTTCCTCCATAAAATAATCAGAAGAAGCATCTCCAAGCATTTGAGCAGAGTGTGTTGGCAGTAGATCGGTGTGGAAGAGCTCCGATGCCAACGAGAATAACATACGTGTGTGGAAAGCACTGCACACATCAGCGTCATACCTTCAGCTCGTCTAGCTCTCAGGATGAGCCACGAGCAAGAGTACTTCACAGAAAAGAGCTTCGTAGCTCTGAGAATACCTCAATGCGGTCAGTGGAATCAACAATGTGGTGGTAATAGCAAGTCGGGCCACCACCATCAGCAGCGGTATCTCCACAACCGCAACAAGGCTGAGTGCCTAAGCAGTAGCTCGGCTTCAGGCGTCTATATCAACACTGCCCTCCGTCAGTCACGGATAGGGCAACAGAGGAAGTGGAAGAAAAGGAGGAAGAAAGAGGAGGGGAGCATCTAAAAAAACAATAAGTTGAGAAGGGATAAGAGCTCCTTTGGCAGCAGACGTCTCAAACAAACAATAGTGAAAGCAACAATGGTGGTTGTAAATGTCAAGAAGGCTCTTGGCAGTAGCCCACAGCAACAGGAACACCTCATGGCACTCAACATGGCCTTGAGGGTGTACATGGAGTAATAAGACTCCAATCAGCTCTTTGATCATCTCCATCAAAACCTTTGACGGAGAAGAAGTCCTCCATGATAGTAGAGGAGGTCCACATCCTTTGTTGTGTGGATCTGGTACATGAGTAGCTGAAGCTGAATACCCGGCTTTATTGTTTGGCTAAGAGCAACCACGAGAACCTCTCTGTCAAAGTTACTGTGACGAGGACACTCAAGCCAGCAGCAGTACTCTTGATCCAAAGCGACAGTGTGTCCGCGAGAAAGGATGTTTCATGTCCAAGGGGAGAGGAAGAAAGGATGAAATCCTGGCAAGCTCTGCCAGCATGGGAGGAGGTCAATTTCTCCAAGACCCCTGTAAGCCTGGCAAGGCCCGCCAACCTGGGAGGAGGCCGCCCTGACATCCTGAAGGCCTTTCACTGTTGCGAAGGTGGCTGTGCCGAGACCCTTGCTTTGATGGCCTTGACGGCCTAGCAAGGTGTTCCGCCCAAATTTAGGGCCAGGAGTTGTGTCGGTGCGTAGTGCTAAGCTGTTTTTCAGTTTTTGTTCCTTGTACAATACTTGTACTTTTAACATGATTCAACTCCACACTTCTTGCTTCCGCTAGTTTCTCAACCAAGTGTACAATGCATGCTTGCTAGGCATAAAAGATCCTCTGGAAGCAGGAGACCCCCTTGTGCATTAGAGCACGCAGTGGCTTTGCCGCTGCAAGCTCATAAAAATCAACATGCTGATGTGAGGAGGAGGAGGAAGAGGAGGAGGAGGAGGAGGAGGAGGAGGAGGAGGAGGAGGAGGAGTGAATCTATTTATGCTAGCATTTGGAGAAAGCTGGTGTAGTGGGTGTTTCGCTCGCACCTGCGAGTGCACAATCCAAACACGCCACACACTGGTGGGTGTCTTCACCTCGACGAATAGTGTGTTGGATACACTATCCTTCAAGGACCGCACTTGGAGGAGAACGTCCGACAATGGACGTGACCAATGGCGGAAGAAAACCAGTGACTGCAATTGTGCGACGGTCACAATTCTTCAGATAGCGTACGCAACACGGCGACCGCACCCACCGTCGGGATGTGTCGAGCTAACGCGGCAACTCGCTTAGAGATAAGATAGACCTATGATCTGGATGATTGACGGCCACACATTTCTCGCTCTAGGCATGAGGTACAAGTAGAGCACTAGGTTCAGGTTCAAGGAGAGCACCGGGTTCAAGAGCAAGTAGCTTGTTCTAGCAAGCTAGGAGAGCAGTAGGAAAGGGCTAGGGCTAGTCGGCCAGACAATATAGATACCATGTTCTTGACTTATTGTAATTAACTTGTCACAATCTGTCATGGTCTAGTTCTGGATTCAAGACTATCTCCAAGTCTATCCTTTTGCGATGACTGTTCTCTCCACACACAAATTCTTAATCTCCAAAGAGCTCACACTCTCACATTGGGGGTTTAGAAAAGGCAATGATGTGCACCTCTGATTTCTCAAAAAGTAGCCTGTCGACGTGACATGGTATGCGATGTCGACATGCTGAAATCATTATTCTTTATTAAATAACAAAAAATCCCTTAATATAGGGATCTGTGATTCTTTGGAGGATGGTTTTCATAAAGTTTGCATGGACGTCCAAGACATTCCATGCGTTGATGAGGAACCTGCTGGCTGCCGTCATTGTAGGGTCCAGCAGTTGTCTAGGTAAAACAAAATCCAAAACTCTTGGGTGTATTTAAGAGGTGTATTCTGTACTTCTTTTTCGATGTCAAATAATGAAGAAAAGTTGAACAAATTAAGTGTCAGAAGGAGGGAGTTTACAACTCTCCATTCTTTGATTGCCGGGGATTCCGGACGACCCCCGTTGGTCGGAATTCTCATTGCTTAATAAACCCCTCTCACCCGTTCCATTGCAGCCCTCAATTGGAAGGGCCTTGTTTGAATGTAGGCTTTGGAGGGGGGGGGGACAGAGGGGGAGGGGTGTAAGCGAGGAAGGGGGTGAGGTGGCATTTGATACCAGAAGTGCCTACCGACAGACCTCGGCCGGTCATTTTTTCATTGAATTCAGCACCCTCTACCTCTATTACATCTCACACATGCACAAGTCCCTAAACTGTGCAACTGGTTATTTCTGTCCTCATATCCATGACCGACTGCGCGACGACCTCAGCATTTTCGTGCCGGTCAGCCCATGACAATTTAGCCACCTTTCCTAACCTCCGAAGTTCCGCCTCCGAAAGCGTTACAACTTTTGACCATCTTCCAGAAGGGTCTACAAAGCATCACGACCCGTATCAAGATTTGGATACTATTTGATCAACTTCTTGATGGCGCTAGGCTTTTATCAGCCATGCATGGGTGAATCAGGCGGTTAGAATACACAATACGTTTTATACAAGGAGTGAAGTAGCAACTAAGGAGCCATGAGCACACATCAGCAATTCCCAATTTTCTTAGCAGATTTTCTTGAAGCGACTGATAGATATGAGGGTGCCAGAAAGTGGAAAAAAAAATAGGTTGCTCGATAAAACTCATCTGGCATGACAGTTGCATAGAGGATGTTTCACAGGTTCCAACTGACTTTACGGAACTCAACTTGGAGTCCGTTTGAATGATTTTTTCAAGAACAAGTCAAGAGTATCACAAGTATGGCATAAAACTCCTCCTGTGCAGTGGGAAAACATGTCACAAAGTCATTAGATATATCCAAGTATGGTTCTTTGAGTACCGGTAGTGTTTGAAGCTAACTCGGGAGTTTAGTTAGTCTTCAAGTAGAACTCTGGCATATGTCGGACGTCTTGTACTATTTTTCAATGTCAGTGTGCATCTTGTTCCACAAGTATTACTTAACATATATTTTTCACGTCTTTTCCTCACCTAAGTGTCCATATAGACCAGTGTCCTGGCAATCCTTGAATAGCATACGAAGGACTTTGTCACTGGGAAGTACATCGTCCAAGGGTCGTTGAACCAAAGTTTATCACAATGATCTCTACATTCCTTTCCTTAAAGTGTCTGTTGTATGACATCCTTATTTTTTATCATGGATTTTGGCTTAGGGGTTATTTTCTGGTCATTAAGCTTTCATGGAACAAAATTATAAGATCGCTAAATTGATCAACAAAGCCAATTCAATACGAGCGGTTCTGGGTGATTTTCATATTGACCAGCACTCAATTGTTGACAGAACCGCTAGTTGTCCTCAGCCACCGTTCTTGTTATTTCCTCCTTTAATGAGTTTGTGGATTATGCACCAGACGAGGCCATATTCTGTATTAATACATGTACCAGACAAATAAGGATGTTGAAACCAAACCTGTAACTATAATTTCTCAGCACAACGAGAGACATGATGTACTTAAACCCGGCTGGTAAACAAAAGGTTATTTACACAGTATGGACATAGTCAAATAGGGTTTACCTAAGCAATAATCTGAAGAACATTTTAAGTCTGGTCACAAAAGACGACTACAATTGAATTTAAAAACACATCGCACCTCTTATTATAGTTTGCACCTTTATACTGCATCTTGTGCCACAAGTTGTATTTTAGGAGTAACACTTCACAAGTGGTACTTCACAAGTTTTACGGATATAAGAAAACAAAATTTGATTCTGTTAAACCATGCTCACAGTTACAATTCACTTGCTAGCATGTATTTCAAATTCACACTATCACCATTGGCCGCCTACTGTGCTTACGCCCTGTCCACAACCTTGATGCTATGTCCTTTGGTCCCCGATGCACTGCCTCGACCATGCCAATGCAAGATGCATCAGCAATCCTTTTCCACATCTGACCATCCCATGTCCCAACCCCTCCATATTGTCCATACAGATGTCATGGGGCCACTCCCCCATGACTTTCTTGATGACCTTAGTTTCTACATGCTATGCTAGTAGAACAAAAGTTATGTGACTGAATTTCTTATAGTGTGTCCGCCTCAGGTCAATCGTGTTGGCCAGTGATAACTTCGTGTTTTTTGTTCTTACAAAAAATACACCCGAGAAAAATGAAACATCATACTCTTGCTGATAGAGTCCGGTCCCTTCTTTTTTACTATGGTCTATCTTCTCCATTTACCTTTGAAGCCATGTCGTACATGAATTGGATCTATAACTGTGTCCCTCAATGTCCACTCCCTCATGACATCACTCCTTCTGAGCGATGGACTGGCTGTCGTGCCAGCCTCCTCCTTGCCCATGCGTGGGATTGTGTCATAGCCGTCTAGGTCATTGGCGATGGAAAACTGTCCAATCGAGGTCATCTCTGTGCAATTCTTCGAGTGTTGGATCAATCTGAAGCCTGGCTGTTATGGGACCCTATTCATCGTCATGTCGTTGAAACCGTGATGCTCTCTTCTTTTCATTAGTATTTGAACGTGACCGCGACCGTGTTGCCATTAGTGATAGCCTTACACCGATCTCTTATTTGGTGACGAATGGTGCCAATGCCAAGGCTATCAAATGCCAAGGTAGTGAGGCCTAGTATCCTTTGTGTCCTCCCCTATCACAACACCGTTGTGAGATGGGAGGAAACGAAGCTGATTTCCCTGAGTGCAAGGATCGGGCTCGTAAAGAAGTATTAGAGCAGCTAGATCCAGGACAGGTAGATCAGGCGATGAACGAGTGTCAGGGAGCTTCGAAGATAGCTCTTGGCTACAACGACATCTTTGTGGAATCTCACTGCGTTCTTCATACATTGGTAACTACCTCTATTGTTACTTTTTTTTCCCGCTAGTAATATCTTTGCCTTGGGACCCCAGCCCGCAGCTGTCCATGAGGCTCATGAGACTGCAGATTTTTTCCTTTAGAAGACCTCTACTGATGAGAATTTGGCTGTAAATCAAAATCATGGTGTCTGCATGTTGGTGGATTTATAGCTTGGTCGGAAAGTTGTGTCTACGCGCTGGGCCTTTTGATGGAAGCAAAAGCATGACGGTACGGTTGGTCACTACAAAGCATGACTCGTTGCTAAGGTACTCTCGTAGATCCTTGGCGTTGACTTCAATGAGACATTTGTGCCCATTGGACGCTACAATAAGCCTCCTACACTCCTCAGCTTGGCTTCACGTTATAACTGGGAACTTGAGTACATTGATGTGAGAAAATCCTTCTTGCAACTTACACTAGATGAGGACATCTACATGGTACAAGAAACAAAAGTTGATAATGAAACCCACAAGGTCTGACGATTTTGGAAGACGTGGCATGGAGTGAAACATTCCTCTTCCACTCTGGTGGAAAAGGGAGATCCTGTCCACCCTTGAGAATGAGGGATAAAGATGTAGTGTTGAGGATCATGCACTGTTTTTTTTGTTAATTATCCATCCTTATCTCTTGATGGTATCCTTTTCTACATTGATGACCTTCTCATCGCTGATCCGAGTCCCTCTACTATGAAATCTGTTAGACATCTTCTGCAATTGTTCTATAGGGTGAAGGACCTTGGTCCTGTTTGATTTTTTGTTGGCATGAAACTCAAACAGGACCGCCCTAATTGCACACTCCATGTGCATCAGGCAGCTTACATCCATAGCTTTGGCAAGGGCTTTGCTCCACGCGCCTCAACACCTATGACACCCGTCAGTCAAAGGGTTGTTAGAATGACTTATATTTCCTAGTTGGAAAGGGTGATGGATGTCACAAACTATCTCTGCGTCATTTGTTCTTTCATATACCTTGCCACAATGACATGTTCTAATGTCACGTTTACTGTAAATTATTTGACGCAGGTCTCTCAGTGTCCAAGTGAGCATCACATAGAGGCTTCTCTCTCTATTGCACAAGTCAGGCTGTGCTACAGAGCACATTCCTCAGTTCCTGATCACGGCTACACAAATAACAAGTGGACACATTATTATGGATGCTCGTAGTAGGTCTGGATGCATTTTCTTTTTCGGGGACAATGCTGTGCCTTAGAAGAGTGGAAGCAGGGATGTGTTGAGAGGAACTCCAACGAGGCTGAGTACATGGCCCCCAGCTGGTTGTATCACTCATTTCAACAACTATACTTGCTTATTCATTGCATCATCCTACTGTAAAAAAACGAAAGCATTAAAATCACTACCAAAAATCATGGCATGCATCACTCAAGCACCAA
Organism: Penium margaritaceum; assembly: GCA_023375785.1. NCBI lineage: Eukaryota > Viridiplantae > Streptophyta > Zygnematophyceae > Desmidiales > Peniaceae > Penium > Penium margaritaceum. The sequence continues at coordinate 16,013 of SZWC01004700.1, read as the reverse complement.
GCATATCAATGGTGAGCACCACTTTGTTCGTGAGTGCATTGTTGTAGGTGTGGTGACAGGTGTCTGAGTTGATACAAGGTCTTAGCGGGCTGATTTCCTGACCAAGGCAATCGGCTCTGGCTCGTTTAAGTGTGTATTTCACTTTGTTGGTCTGCCCGTGCACCTGCAGCGCCTGACTGATCTTGCCACATTTCATCCTCTTTCTGCTCAATCTTGTACATGCTTGTAGCTCACAGGGATGTTGGTGATTGGTCAAGTGCTGAATTGCTAAGGACCATTGCTAACCATTTACCTCCTCATGCACGCACCACCACATGAGAGTAAAACAACATGCCTTCAACACTTAATGGATGGGGCCAAGAAGCAATAGCACCAAAAAAGCTTACTTGGCGTTTATCTTCCATTAATGGTCTGGCTGGAAAATACCTCCCACTGGGCCCGTTTTGGGGGCTCCTACTCGGGCAACCGTTGGTGTGTTTCACGCCATCCGGCTTGATTTAGCACTACAGGTCCATCCGAGGAGAGGTTTACCATGCCGCGGTCATTGTGTTTTCTCCGTTTGTCCTATGTTGCCTTTCCCATTTTCGCATCCTGAGGCTCCTGCCCTTGGGCCGGGCAACAACTCTCTAAAATAACAACATGGATTACATTGGCTCAAAGCTCATTACTCACAGTTGCATGCCCGTGTACACTTAAGGATAATGTGGAACATTTTTGCATGTATCACGTGGACTGTGCCAGAATTTTCCAGCAGCAGCCGGTCTTGGTTTATTCCGATAAGGTCTGGCTTGACCTTAGGGGTGGCGCCAAGTTCACCTCGTGCGTGATCCATGGGCAAGGTTAGCTTCACCAAGCTAACTCACAACGAATGTGTCACACCAGATTCTCTGGCTCGTTTCTCCAAGTGTAAGCTTTGAATCCACGATGTCATTCTCATGCTCCCTCACCATCTCTAGCTCACATGTATCCACCCACTACAAAAGGTATGGGCGAATATAAGATATTGCTGAAAGAGGGGCAATTATAGAATCACCGTATGAAAACAAGGGCCTCGTTTGCGTTAAATCAACCATCGCATAATAAGTCAATCAAGACTATGGTACATTCATGGCCCACTGTATGAATACGTGTGTATTTGCACACAAAACAGTCGCAAAAAATGTGGTCCAATTTCCCTAACATTTGGTGTCATGCCTGGAAAGATTGTGTCGGCTTCGACCACATTGGAGAAGGGTAAATGAAAGTATCGATGATTTCATAATTCTTATTTCTTATCAATGGAAGATTACTTTTACGACATGAATTCATATTTTTTTTTAACCTGTCAGCCTCAACGACTTTCTTGTAGCACTTATTCACAATGGGGTTTCACACGCGTCACTCGACTTGAAACCCAAGTTCTCAAGTGGTGGATTGTTTTTGTTTCTGAATTACTATGTATGCATGAAAAATTAGCAAAATCTTGAATTGAAAGAACACTTGCTACTAGTTGCAAATTACTTAAATGTCTAGTGTCCGCAAGTAGGTCATGCTTTGTTAATTATTTGTGTTCACCATCCATTTCATTAAATGCTTAAAGTAAAATCCACTGTTTTACATTCTATTATTATGGAAATTTTATGCAAGGGCTTGAAAACGTGAATTTTTTTCTGTCATTGGGTTCAGTAGTTGTAGCGAGTCTTGCTGTACGTGGTTCGAGCGTGATCCCCTGGGCTTTGGGCATGAAAACGGGATGTCTCGAGAGTTGGAGACCCTTAAGTACCGCGGTTTTGGTCCATTTGGCCAAGATTTCTGCCATTGTCGATGCACTGGTATTAGAGCGTCAGAGTTTGAATCCTACGTGTTCACGTTGAGGACAACTCATTCCTAGGTGGGGGGGGGGTGTAGCGGTCTCGCTCCACCTGGCTGGGGCGTGGTCCACTGGCCTGTGGAAATGGAAATGGGATGATGGAGACCCTCAAGTACCGCTGTTTGGCCCAGTCGGCCAAGCTTTTCGTCAGTACCTTGCTGTGGTTATCCTGTTTAGAAATTTGGGCATTATTGGACCTCACCCGAAGATAAAACTTTTCTGATGGCGCTCGACTCCGCCCTGGATAAATGTCGAATAGGCGACGCCCTCGAGGTACCCTGCTGCGGAGTCGCACGAGGCCGGTGTCGTGCTTCCCTTTTTTCCGTGCATGCGCTGCTACGTTGCCCCACATGCTGCCGGTAGCGTGTCGCAGGATGGCCATCTCGTCCCCGACAGCCAGCTGCAGCGTCGCTTCGAAGTCGTGTAAACGACGAGATTGTTTGCTTCGTTCGCAGCACTCACCCATCAAAGAATTTTGAGAGCACCAGCCGGGGAAGAACCTCGAGTCTCGGCAGACTAGACGATTCAGTGAAGACATAATCCACGCGCGCTAACCAGGCAAAGTATACATACACGCACGGTAACAGATTCGACATCATATACGTGCAACAAAACTTCATCGCGGCGACCAGACACTACAGCGCGTATTTAGATACTTTATGAGGAAAACAATGATGATGGAAAAGAATAATCAGTATACTAAATCCAGGTACAGTACTCGATCGCGACAACGAGACCCAGAATACGTCTATCCTGGTGGGGATCAAACTAAATGCTCGATTCGAACTCAATGTAAGAAACAGAAAGTAGGTCAGTTATGAATGTTTCAACCAAGGGCACGTTGCTTAATAAAAATGCAAACATACACGTTTGAAATGCCAAGAAATATATAATCCTGTAGAATCTCTACATTTTTCCCTTCACTAGAAACATTTGCAATTTGGAAAAAGAACATTTTTGAAAGAATGAAATTTTATTATAACAGTGGGGATTAAAAAGTTAAAATTTTCCTTTTCATTCATGAAACTTGATGAAAAAATGATTTTATATCATCACATTATAAAAAGATTTATACTAAAACCTCAAGATAACATAGAAGAATTTTGAATCCTTTGATGACTTTAAATGCATTTTCAACACGTATTTTCATCTTCACTCGACTTTAAAATCCATCTACTCACTTATGTGTTCATATATACGATTACGTAATCTTAGATTAAGATTTATTGAATATTTTATGTGAATATCATATGTTACAATTTTTTAGAGTAATAAACTTTTATGTGGAAAATATATGTGAACATTATTTTTATAATATTCATAGAACTTTTATATGAATACTATATCTTATGATCATTACTAAAATATTATGGAACATAAAATTTGAATATTATATCTGCATCTATATATATACCTATGTGTATCCGTATATGTATATCTATACATAATGCTTATTTATATCTATATCTGTATCGTTCTTAGTTTTATATCCATATCAATATCTACATATATTTATGTATGTATATATATACATACATAGATATGTTCATACATGTTTTTGTTATTATGTATATTCGTGTATTCATTTACGACTATATCTTCATCCACGTTTATATCTATATATGTATCTATATGTATAATCACATATGTCTATATCTATATCTATATCTATATCTATATCTATATCTATATCTATGTGTATATCTATATCTATATCTATATCAATATCTATATCTATATCTATATCTATATCTATATCCATATATATATCTATATCTATATCTATATCTATATCTATATCTATATCCATATCTATATCTATATATATATCTATATCTATATCTAGACATATATCTATATCTATATCTATATCTATATCTATATCCATATCTATATCTATATATATATCTATATCTATATCTA
>SZWC01004699.1:144869-168673 GCA_023375785.1 Penium margaritaceum | reverse complement strand
TACATATACATATACATATACATATACATATACATATACATATACATATACATATACATATACATATACATATACACATACACATACATATACACATACATATACACATACATATACATATACATATGCATATACGTATAAGTGTAGGCTTTATTATTTTCATTCATATTTATGTTCAAAGTGTTTTCATACCCTCATACACTATCTGCATAGGTGCAACGTTTGGTGACATTGCTGCATACTTGAACCGAAGATGGGATTTATGTTTCAGTTTCCATCGATGGTGGTGTGCATATAACTTTGCTTGTTTCTGGGCGTCAACCAACATACTTCACCCAAACCTAATCATGGATGTTCCGTCGGTTGCCAGGGCTTGTTTTTGTTCGATGTAGCATGGAGGTCCTTTTACATATAAAGCTTCACGCATGAAAGCATTCTCTTGCGTGGCTATGGAAAGATGTTTTTGTGACCTGATTCCGTTGTTTTCGTTTAGTGGAGTTTTAGGTAGCTGCGTGTGATGCTGATTCATTTTTAAGAGTTTTGATCCTCTGTTCCTCAAAATTTTCGTTTATATATACGCGTCCCTCGGCATTCTCAAAACCATAACTTCCAGGGTCCTATTTCAGAGAGAATTTGTGAAACATTGCGATGGACGTACAAGGATGTGTGGTTTTTGCTGTCATCTTCTGCGTACTCGGAAGGAAAGGCGAATGAAGCTTTATAATTGAAATGGCCAAAATTTCTTCTGATGTCAGAGGTGCCATATCAGCTAATAATATACTGATACAATGTCTAACACGGAACACGTTAAAATCGATGACAAAGATGCGAGCAAGTCTAGAAGGCGGATAGGGTGGACATGGTGAATGGCATAACTTTAATGAAAGGGCTTTTGAGCAATGTGCGATACAAAATATTACCGTCAGCTTGGCCTCAAATTTTAAAGTAGGGGCAAGACTTGTACAATATTTCATTAGTACTAAGCGTCTTGGCGATAACTCCCCGGAGCACCACAAGTGTGGACAACCTGGCCATAATACTCAAAATGAGGGCAGCGCAGCCATAGTTCTCAGACTGGGGGCAATGTAGACATGGTCGATCAAGAATATAGGCAACTTGTAATTACTTCCAAACTCGGTCGCTAAGACAACATGTTAGACTACCTTAGTGGAAGTTACCACCACCACCACTGCAAGTCAGCCTTCTGACTTGGTGCATAGATCCAGATCCTGTTGGAGTTCTCCTCCTCAACTCACTAAGGATGGTAGCTCTACTAGCTTGGCTAGGAGGCACCCTGACTTCCTGAAGGCACATCAACCTACAAGACACGCCAAGAAACTTCCCACAAAAATGGGAGCCTGGCAAGGCGTTGCGTCCAGCTTGGGCCAGGAACAGAGTCAGAGCACATTGCTCTACATAGGCTACTATGAAACTTGTACGTAGCAATATTACAATCAGATTTCCTCCCAAAAAACTGTTTATTCCTTTCTCTTTATACCGTTTCTACAGTTTGTGCATGTCAAGCTGATCACATCAAGGTCCTGACACAAGAAGAAGACCCGTTTAACCATTGCTCTGGTCGTGCTAACAAAAACTTACACGTTGCAACCTGGTGGCCAACATCCAGCGAAGGGTTTGCTGTCGACCAACCCTCATGGTCATGAACCATGTCAGTTTATGACCAACAAGTAAAAGTGTCAGGTAGTGAGTTGTCAACGTTGTAAAAGGAAATGAATAATTTCAATCATCTGCTGAACATGGATATGTGCACGGCACTTGGACCTAAGGTGCAACCTATCCGTCTGTATGGGTAGCGGCCTCCTCCCTTTAGGCTGGAGCATCCACGCGACAACCATTTTTAGTAGCCACAACTTTGTATGGTCACTGTCCATGAATGCCGCCAAGTGGGCATGTTGTTCACTATTATCGCATTCGGGTGGTGCCTCCTACCACGTACTCTCTAATACTCTTTGACCACCACCGTGGGTAACCAAGTTGCGGGCTTCCATGCGTTATGATCAGGTCCACGAGTGTCCAAGTGAACGAGGTATTCTAGACCAAACCAAAATTGTAGTGTACGATATTGGCGTTAGAGTAGGAAAAAAACCTCGTATTGGCCATTGGAAGCAAGGACTTTGAGTGATAGCTGAACGGTTCCTTGTGCCGTGTATGGAGCGAGCAGGCTCAAATACACCACGAGTCAATCCCCCTCACTCATCTCCGAAGAACATATAAAGACATATCAATCCTTGGCCAAATCTTCGTTTGAACCCTCAACCCTGGGCACTTTTACTACCCAATCCTCTGACAACTTTAAGCATCTATTGCTTACAAGCAGAACTTGCAAACTCGCATACACAATCAAGCAGTTGTAATCAATGCTTAGATCAACTAAAATGTGTTTTTAGTAGATCAATGTATGCCCGCCAATGCCGAATCATCTCCAACAGTCAATTACACTCCTCCTTCACTTGCCATCCTCTAACTCACAAAGGGATGAAATCAGTCGTAGCATCTGCCTTTACTCCCTTGCATCCATACATGACCAATCACCTGTCCATTGGAACTGTGTACAAGAAAATATATTGGGAAATGAACAGAAATGTGAACATTGACCGTTTACCAAAATTACTCTATTTCATCAAAATGCTCCTAGTATTTTCATGTTTGACAAGGAATGTGTATTTGGACTCCAGTCATGTTTTTTCATGTTTATGATGATTGAGAATTCCATTGATACATGAATACACTTTTTGATACACTGATTATGGAGTGTATGAATTTGGGTCGGTTCTAGCTCTACTTCCTCCAGCCTAGTCAAGCCCAATGAAAGCATACTCCTTTGTTTTTCCAACATCTCCCCAAATGTGTTCTTGTTTTTTCCCTACACCCCTCCATCCTAGGACTCACCCTACCCACACTATACTGGAAATGGAAGATATCTTTCAGAGTATTCATCATGGCATAAACAAAAATAAAACCATTTTTTTTAAGATCTCAACAATAGATGTAGCGGATTTGACGGAATCCTTGGCCGACTAGGCCAAAACCGCGGTGCCTGATGGTCTCTGACCCTCAAGCCATCCCGTCTCACCGCCTACAGTCCCAGGTCACCCCGCTCGAGCCACGTGGCCCCTTCGACCAGTCGGTGTGGCACGGCCACGCTACAATAGACATCATTCAATATATTCATCCTGAGAACGAACGGCCAACAGTTTTACTTACACTTTAAAAAATGATGAATTCTCTCCAAAGTAATTCTCCCCCGAGATATCGTAATGAAACTGTCTATGTCTTGGTCTATCGCCCAATAATGTACTATTGCTGATTTCATGGAATCCATCCCAGTCTCCTGGAGATACACCCTTACTATGGGACCCTCTTTCCCCCTCGCACGTGCCCACACTTGTACTTCACCATCAAGGACCCTGTAGGAAAATCCATTAAGATTATCTTTTTCTTCCTCCGTCGAACTCTCCCATCGACTATCCCTATACAATTCGATCTCATCCAACTCAGTCCTCACGCCCATTCATGGGCTAGAGCATCACAAATCTAGGATAAGAATCTTTTCCAGTATTCGTATATCGAGACGGGCAAATCACCAGTTCACTTGACTACCTTTCAATCCCAACGAATTGCTTCTCGGGTCAGCCCGTGCCCTGAACCAACTATATCACCGTCTGCTCCGGAGACATGAATTTTCCCCATCATGCGATGGTAACTCGAAGAAGAATTTCCCTCACATAGAGTTTCACTGGAGCTCTTTACATGGGAAGCATTACTTCTTACCCCTATACCTTCGTGCTTGTGATGTCCATACCTCAATCCTCTTTCGATCCACTCCAATCGCTTCTCGTAACGCCTTCACAAAAATAGATGGATTTGTTTTCTATGTAGAAAAAAAATGAAAAATTCTTCCTCTTTTGTTCTGGATTACAACCTCTACTACATCCTATCCAAACATACTTCACCAGAATCTTCCTCGACATCCTCTCATGACCCCGCAACTACTCTTTTTCCCCCGCATATCCAAACCATTGCAAGTTCGTTGGGTCATTCTTTGCGCTACTCTATTCCACTTCATATGTCCTAAATGGCGGGCTTTCCCTACTTCTCTCGAGAGCTTAAGATAATGTTCACCTTTGTCACCATGTTTCAGAGACAAATAGGGCTTGTATACACCTTGCTATGGAGCACAAAATCGGAAGGGTGTCGGGCAAAGATGAAATCCGTTGTAAACGGTTTTGCCTCGATGCTTATCTTTTCTGTCATCCTCAATAACAAGGGCTGTCGTATATCCCTTGGTTCCCGCTTTACTATTTGCTAGAAACACCCAAACCTTTACCCGTCACCTAAATTCAGACCTGGAGGGCCGAGTTCAACTCTCGGGATTTTTTTGGTGCTGAGGCAGGCTCCCGTCTCGCCTTAGTTGGTCACGAACAGAGGTAAAACCAAGATGATTATATGAAATATTCAGATTCCGACCCTAGTCCCCATCTTAGACTCCTACTTTCCATGAACATCAACACGGAGAGCGTAGCATCGAACGTGGTTGGTGCTAAATGCCATGATTTCAACATGTTCACTTGAGAAATGGTGATGACCAGCCACAGAAAGGGTTGGGAGTGAGAAGTTTCCTAGAACCTTCCTAACCACTTGCCGTGACACTAGGCGTCAGCGCCAGGTCAGCGTGTAACAAGAGTCATAAGTTTGAGACAAAACTGCAAGGGTCTGGGTTGGGACACGGACAGAGTGTCAGGAAACTCAAACTGAATATAATTGCAGAGAGAAATGACAAATGACAGGTCCATGGCATAAGTACCTGCCGCGGCGCACGGCGGGTGTCGCACGCGGCAGTGCAAGATCTGTCCTAAAACCGGCCTAAAACCACTGTTTTGGCCGTAACTCTGCGCACACATGTCAGAATGCTACGCCGTCTGAACCTAGACGTGCAGAATCACAAGCCGAACGCTACGACTGGTCACATGCATGCATCCGGCATCGAACGGTGGAAACACAATGCAAAAACATGCAAATCAGGCCCACGGCCAGTCCACCGATAAAGTCCCGCGTGCTGCAGAAAAACTACAGGAGGTCCCGGGTAGCGTCCAGAGCTCCGGAACGGCCGTCGGTCAGCTCCAAACCAGTAGTCCGCCACCGGACGATGCACTGGTACCGCCTGGGTCCGCATCAGGGATCTGCATGAGTATGGACACGGCCGAGTGGTCACAGTAAACTGTACAGGTCGACAGGAACGTCACAAATCACAACACTCCCCCATGACCCGATGGTACGCATGTCCATACACGTGCAGCACTGAAACGAGTACAACAACGTGTGCAACGGCGTAGTGAATGGCCACCACAACACCCCACACTCAACCAATGTCAGGCAAGGGGCGAAGCCCGACAGAACGAATTGCCACCAGGAACTTTCCGCATGCTAGTGCCTTCGTCAAGAAGTCAACACGCTGCATGTCAGTGCCAACCCAAATGACGGAGATCACGTGTCGCTCCACCAAGTCACGCACAAAGTGATGCTCTACTGCAATGTGCTTCGTGCGAGCATGGAAGACACCAGAGTTCTCTGCAATAGCAAGAGCACTCTGGTTGTCGCAACGAAGCACAATGGCTGGTAATGACTGACCTAGCTCAAGGAACATACGCTGCAGCCATACCGTCTCAACAGCCCCTGCTCCCAGAGCGACATACTCTGCCTCTGATGAGCTACGTGCAATGCAGCCCTGCTTCCCGCTGCGCCAGGACACAGCGGTACCACCAAGCAAGAACACGTAACCGGTGCGACTGCGTCCGTCTGGGCTCCATGCCCAGTCGCTGTCGGTGTAGCCATCAAGGACCACCGAACACTGCCGGCGAAAGCAGAGTCCGAGGTTCGGTGTGGAGACCACGTACCGCACCACTCGCACAGCCGCATGAAGGGCTCTAGCACGTGGAGCCTGCGAAAACTGGGCAAGGAGGTTGACGGCGAATGCGATGTCCGGACGTGTGGTAGTGGCCAGGTACATCAGGGATCCGATGAGACAGAGGTACAAGGTCACATCCACTGTCTCCCCCAGCTGTGTGGGATCGTCCACCTTCAGGGCATCCTGCCCGTCGTGTGTGAGGGGTGTGGAAGCCGTGGACACTTTGCCGAGGAGATCGCTGAAGCGTTCCCCCATAACGCGTGCGTATCGGGCCTGGTGCAGTAGCAGAGTACGACATCTGCGGTCTCGTACGATCTCCATGCCGAGAAACACCGCTACAGGACCAAGGTCCTTCATCCTGTAGGCAGTCTGGAGGACGACCTTGGCCTCCTTCACGGCCTCCATTGAAGGAGACGTGATCAGAAGGTCGTCGACATAGACTAGGATGGCGGTGAACCACTCAGGCGTCCGACGGACGAAGAGAGAGGGATCTGCCTCGCTCTGTACATATCCCGCACGAGTCAGGGTGCCGGTGATGTCTTGGTTCCAACACCGAGGAGACTGCTTGAGGCCGTACAAGGATTTGCGCAAGCGCCAGATCTTGTCGCCATCCTCAAAACCGGGTGGCTGAGTCACGTAGATCTCCTCATCGAGAGAGCCATGGAGAAACACATTGTTCACATCCATCTGGTGTAGTTCCCAGTCATGCTGAGCCACTACATCGAACAGAGCTCGAGCTGAGGTCATACGGCCGACAGGGGTGAAGGTGTCAGTGTAATCGATGCCCTCAATCTTAGAGTACCCCTTGACGACCAAGCGAGCCTTGTGGCGTTCCAGTGAGCCATCTGGCTTCACTTTCTTGCGAAAGACCCACTTGACCTGAATAGCCTTCCTTCCAGGTGGAAGGTTGACTAGCTCGTAAACTCCATGCTCTCGGATGGCGCGAAGCTCATCCTCGCAGGCAGCATGCCAAGCGTCAGCATCCTGTGATGAGAGAGCTTCCCTCAGTGTGCCCGGGTTAGGCGCCAAAGCGGGAGAGCTCTGCGTGGCAAGAGCACACGCCTCAGTGCTAGGTCCGACGACCACAAGATCGGTTGCTGCATCACAAGCGATGTGGAACTCGCGAGTGACGAGATCGTGCCCTACTAGACACGCTGGATGTACCTCTGTGTGCTCAGTGCGGACACTCAGGCCTAGGGCCTTTGTGCCGGGGTCACCACTCGCGACGCTGCGAGTGGAGCGCCTGGGTGCAGGACTAGACGCTCGCTGAACTCCGGAGTCCAATGGTCAAAGACGACCGCCGGGCTCACGGGAGTAACCTGGGCTCGAGGGGCGTACCTCACGATCAGGAACGGGCACAGTCACAGCCCGGGAGAGCTCAGCCAAGGGAGCTGGTGATGTCGTGCGAGGGGCGTGTGTGGGAGACACGGGACTCGGTATGGTAGTAGGGACAGATGAGGTAGGACCACACACAGAGGCAGGAGTGCCGGCGGACACAGGAGTACGCACATGTGTAGGATCATGGGTACCGGAGGGAGGCGAGGGAACCGGGATAGAAACCGGTGGTGCTGGAGAGGTCTCTGGGACGACAGCGATGATCGCTGGGTCATCAAGAGCCGGAGACCGTGAAGTGGAGAGAGCTCGAACGGACACATCAGCCTGACGAGGGGTGCTCGCAGGCGAAGACTCCCCCATTCGGCGAGAAACCTCACACGTAGGGATGTACGTGACAGACAGCGACGTAATCGATGTCACATCACGGTAGGTGAGGGACTCAAAGAAGAGCGCGTCGCATGACTCAATAATGCGATGACGGGTAGGGTCCCAAAATTTCCAGGCCTTCGATTGCGGGGAGATGCCGACGAAAGCACACAAGCGACCTCGCGGTGAGACCTTGGACCCCTGCTGGTCCTCGGTGTACCACACGGAAGCCAAGGACCCCCAGACACGAGCGAGACGAAGGTCAGCACGATGGCCAAACCAGAGCTCATACGGTGTGAAATGATCCGGAAGAGGACCGTGCGGGAGGCGGTTCCAGACCCAAGTCATGTAGGCAAAGCCCTCAAAAGCGAAGGACTGTGGGAGACCGCACTCAGACCGCATAGCACGAACCGTATCCTCCATGGTGTGGTTCCAACGCTCAGAAACACCGTTCTGCTGAGGAGTAGCATGAGCAGAGACCTGGTGAAAAATCCCGTGCTCAGCAAAGAAGCTATCCATCTCGCCGAGAAAGTCGCCGCCACGATCCGATCGGAAAGTGTGTAGCGTGTGGCGGGACTGACGCTCAGCCATCACTAGCCAGAGGCAAACCGCGAGAGCAGCGTCACTCTTCTGGCGCAGGCTGTAGACCCACCGCATCCAGGTGAAGTCATCAGTCAGCGTCAGGACGTATTGACCCCTATCGGACATAGACTCGACAGGAAGAGGACCAAGAAGGTCCGAATGGACAAGCTCAAGAGGGCGAAGTGCGCGAGATCGTGAGTCAGGGTAGGTGCAGCGATGCATCTTACCCTGGGTACAGAAAAGACAATCGGTCTTGGGCGGCTTCTCGAAAGAAGCCGCATCAAGACCGAGAGCGGGCTGTGTCCGAATGAGCTTCGACACAGTGTCGGAGCCTACATGACACAGACGGCGATGAAGCAATCGCTGGTGCTCAGGAGACAGAACACCAGTGACAAAAACATGAGCTGAAGGGGAAGTGGAGCAAGGGGCAGAAGTCCAGGAAACACGGTACAGGTCATCCACAATAGAGGCACGGAGAACAATGCTGCGAGTGTCACTGGCAGTCATAGTCGCGGACTTGGCAGTGTGCTCCACAGAGAGTCCCATCAGTGTGCAAGCACGTACAGAAAGCAAACTGAGCTCAAGGTCAGGCACAAACAGCACCTCGGAGAGATACAAGGGGCCAGACGGACCATCAAAGCGCACGACCCCAACACCCTGGACTGGCAAGGACTGACCAGAGCCGGTGCGAACGGAACGAACAGACGCAACAAGGCCAAGAACAACGAAGTCACTACGACGACACGGCATGTGATGAGTGGCACCTGAATCGATGATCCAAGTGCCACCGGCATCACGACTGGGGGACGTCACTGTACAATGGGCAATGGAACACTCGGCCTCAGACGGACGCTGAGCAGTAGGTGGGGAGAAGCGACGAAGGGCACAAAGGTGGGACTCATGAATCCAATCTATACAGTCAGGCCCATCATCATCACATGCCGACTGTGCCCCCCCACACGAGTCATCCCGAGCCACATGGACAGACGGACCGACAGTCTGTAAATCACTCGGTTGTGACAACACACTCACACCTCCCTAAAAGCGGAGTGCCAGAAGGTGACAAAGCTCGGCGATGGTGCGTTCGCGTGGGTCCGGATCACTGCTACTCGCCAGTGGGGAAGTAGGAACAACTGCAGTCGTGGCTGCCACGCGTCCCGAGGAAGTCGAGGCTGACGTGCTGGACGCAGAATGGAGAGCGTGTTCCGCCTGGAGCCCACGAGTAATCCGCGCCCAGTCGAGCAGCTTCTGGCACTCGATGTAGCGATGGACGCCGCCACAGTTGTAGCAGTGAACAGAACGTCCACTGCTACCACTGGAAGACGACTGCTGCTGTGACTGCTGCTGACCTGGTCCCCGCTTCCCTTTCTTCTTCTTCCCCTGAGCTGCTGTTGCAACACCCTGTGTCTGAGTGGGTGTGGGCGGGGCCGAAGAGGAGGAGGAAGACGAGGATGTGATGGACGATGAAGGAGACTGCAGGAGGGATGATGGTAGTGATGCGACGACTGCTGCAGCAAGGGCAGTCTCCTGATGGGCCACGGCTGCCTCGCGGGCTGAAGTCACCTGGAGGAAAAGCTGATGCGCCCAAGGGAGAAGCTGCAGAGTGGCTGAGAAAGGCTCAAGGATGGCGTCGCTGTACCGTGTGAAGATGTCAGTATACTCAAGGCGAACTCCGAGCATCANTGACTGCTGCAGCAAGGGCAGTCTCCTGATGGGCCACGGCTGCCTCGCGGGCTGAAGTCACCTGGAGGAAAAGCTGATGCGCCCAAGGGAGAAGCTGCAGAGTGGCTGAGAAAGGCTCAAGGATGGCGTTGCCGTACCATGTGAAGATGTCAGTATACTCAAGGCGAACTCCGAGCATCACCGTACGGAGCGCCCACAGCTGTGTGCCTCCGGAGGTCCCAAGACGCGTGTAGATGCGCATGGCGCATCGCCAGTAATCGGCTGTAGGCTCTCCAGGCCCGTGACGGAGAGAGTGGAAGGCACGAATGTGTGCTTCTCGGGTGGCATGCGTCTCTGCGGCCAGCAGGGATAGGGCCAGATCCCAACCTCCGAGTGGATCGGCGCCGGTGCCTGTGCCAGGCTCGCCAAGGAAAGGGCGGAAGTCGACGACGGTCTCGCATGGCATGGTTTAGAGGAGGCCGCGCATCGCCCTGGCTGCTGTCAGCACATGTGCTGGGTCTGTAGACAGATACTGGCTGTGGTAGTAGGGCCACACGCCCTCTGAAGTGGCCCAAACCTGAAAGAGGATCTCCCAGCAGTCGAAGCCGTCCTCAGTGATGTACCGTGGGGGTGGTGTCTCAAAGTCCTTGGGTTGCCGCTCCGTGGGGAGGGCGACCGCAGGCTGAGGAGGACGAGAGACGGGGAAGACTCCCAGAAGTGGATAGTCGCTGAGGTAGTCAGGTGACAATCGTATCGGGGAAAACGGAGGCGATCGGGTGCCCGTCTGCAGCTGACGGAGGCGCTCCTGAACCTATCGAGGATCTCCCAGTAGTTGAAGCCGTCCTCAGTGATGTACCGTGGGGGTGGTGTCTCAAAGTCCTTGGGTTGCCGCTCCGTGGGGAGGGCGACCGCAGGCTGAGGAAGGGAGACGGGGAAGACTCCCGGAAGTGGATAGTCGCCGGGGTAGTCAGGTGACAATCGTATCGGGGAAAACGGAGGCGATCGGGTGCCCGTCTGCAACTGACGGAGGCGCTCCTGAAGAACTTGAATCTCCTAAGCCGGGGAATCATGAGTATTGCCTGGTATGAGTGGCTCATCATCCAGGAGGTCATCAGGTGGTGGGACAGGTCGAGTGCCTGTCACGGGTGCCTGAGCCGACTGCTGGGTAGAGACCGCGACGCCGGCAGCTCCCTCAGAAACCCGCTGAGGAGCCGTGGAATGAGCACGCAGAAGCTCAGTCAGCGTGCGGATAGCGTCAGTCTGCTCTCTCTTGAGGCGACGCATCTCATCCTACTGGCTTCGCAGGTCCTCAATGGCCTGCGAGCGTGGACTCAGTACACCAGACGAAGAGGAGGAGGGGTCGCCTGGTCCCTTCTCCTTGTCGGACAGGCTCATGTCGCCGCTCAGCATGGGACGACAGGTCAAGTTTGTCGGATTTCAAAACTGTCAGTGTTTCTCGAGGATTTAAGAAGCTGGCAACCTTTGACTGTCCGGCCAAAATTTTGGCCAAGTATGGTGCTGACGGCCAGAAATTTGGCTAAGTGCTGAAATTTAAAAATTTCGGCACTAAAAATTCAAGGTTGTCCAAATCAAGCGAAATTTGGACCACAGAGGCTCCTGAATGTGCTGAACATGATGGTGAAATGTTCGGTCGCAAAAAGTTGGAAAAAGTGGCAAAACGTCACTTTTCCCTGTTCTGCCCAAATTTCAGCAGAAAACAAATCTGCGGTGCACTTCAGTCTCTGCTGGTGGCGACAGAGCACGAAACTGAGCGTGCATGGTAGCTCTGGAGAGCTTGAGAGAAGAGCTTTTCAACGCACCCTCAAACGCCAAAAACGACGGTCGTTTGAAGCCAGGGCAAGCTCTTGCCGACGGGGAGGTGGTGGCTGACGCGATTTTTGTCCGCGGCTCCTCCACGTCCGTGCGGCTTCTAGGAAATTGCACGGACAGGGGCAACGGTGGCTCACGCTGCTGTTGTTGCTGCTGCTGCTGCTGCCGTCGAGCTTGACGGCAATGGCCTCAAGCCACTTTGGCGGCTACTGTTGCTGATGTTTCTGATGCCGCCGCCGATGTTGCTGCTGCTGCTGCTGCTGTGGTCAAAACTGCCAGCTCTGTTGCTGTGCTGCTCGACAGCTGCTATGGCGCTGCTGCGCTGGCGTGCTGCTACACTGCTGCACCCCTCCTGCACGACTCCTCTTTTGTGTAGGTGTTGTGGCCTACGCCTTGCAATGGCGCAGGTTGGTGGGTCCTCCCAGAACCTGTCGCTGCTGTTGTGTGCTGTTGCCGCTGCTGCTGCTCACTGCTGCCGCGATTGCTGCATCTCTGCTGTGCAGCACAACAAGCTCTGTCTTGTTGCTCTGATACTATGAGAAGTTTCCTAGAACATTCCTAACCACTTGCCGTGACACTAGGCGTCAGCGCCAGGTCAGTGTGTGACAACAGTCACAAGTTTGAGACAAAACTGCAAGGGTCTGGGTTGGGACACGGACAGAGTGTCAGGAAACTCAAACTGAATATAATTGCAGAGAGAAATGACAAATGACAGGTCCATGGCATAAGTACCTGCCGCGGCGCACGGCGGGTGTCGCACGCGGCAGTGCAAGATCTGTCCTAAAACCGGCCCAAAACCACTGTTTTGGCCATAACTCTGTGCACATATGTCAGAATGCTACGCCGTCTGAACCTAGACGTGCAGAATCACAAGCCGGACGCTACGACTGGTCACATGCATGCATCCGGCATCGAATGGTGGAAACAAAATGCAAAAACATGCAAATCGGGCCCACGGCCAGTCCACCGATAAAGTCCTGCGTGCTGGAGAAAAACTGCAAGAGGTCCCGGGTAGCGTCCAGAGCTCCGGAACGGCCATCGGTCAGCTCCAAACCAGTAGTCCGCCACCGGACGATGCACCGGTACCGCCTGGGTCCGCATCAGGGATCTGCATGAGTATGGACACGGCCGAGTGGTCACAGTAAACTGTACAGGTCGACAGGAACGTCACAAATCACAACACTCCCCCATGACCCGATGGTACGCATGTCCATACACGTGCAGCACTGAAACGAGTACAACAACGCGTGCAACGACGTAGTGAATGGCCACCACAATACCCCACATTGAACGACTCTCAGGCAAGAGGCGGAACCCGACAGAACGAATTGCCACTAGGAATTTTCCGTGTGCTAGTGCCTTCGTCAAGAAGTCAGCACGCTGCATGTCAGTGCCAACCCAAATGACGGAGATTACGTGTCGCTCCACCAAGTTACGCGCAAAGTGATGCTCTACTGCAATGTGCTTCGTGGAAGCATGGAAGACACCAGAGTTCTCCACAATAGCAAGAGCACTCTGGTTGTCGCAACGAAGCACAATGGCGGGTACTGACTGACCCAGCTCAAGGAACAGACGTTGCAGCCATACCGCCTCAGCAGCCCCTGCTCCCAGAGCGACATACTCTGCCTCTGATGAGCTACGTGTAATGCAGCCCTGCTTCCCGCTGCGCCAGGACACAGCGGTACCACCAAGTAGGAACACGTAACCGGTGCGACTGCGTCCGTCTAGGCTCCAGGCCCAGTCGCTGTCGGTGTAGCCATCAAGGACCACCGAACACTGCCGGCGAAAGCAGAGTCCGAGGTACGGTGTGGAGACCACGTACCGCACCACTCGCACAGCCGCATGAAGGGCTCTAGCATGTGGAGCCTGCGAAAATTGGGCCAGGAGGTTGACGGCGAATGCGATATCCGGACGTGTGGTAGTGGCCAGGTACATCAGGGATCCGATGAGACGGAGGTACAAGGTCACATCCACTGTCTCCCCCAGCTGTGTGGGATCGTCCACCTTCAGGGCATCCTGCCCGTCGGGTGTGAGGGGTGTTGAAGCCGTGGACACTGTGTCGAGGAGATCGCTGAAGCGCTCCCCCACAACGCGTGCGTATCGGGCCTGGTGCAGTAGCAGAGTACGACATCTGCGGTCTCGTACGATCTCCATGCCGAGAAACACCGCTACAGGACCAAGGTCCTTCATCCTGTAGGCAGTCTGGAGGACGGCCTTGGCCTCCTTCAGGGCCTCCAGTGAAGGAGACGCGATCAGAAGGTCGTCGACATAGACCAGGATGGCGGTGAACCGCTCAGGCGTCCGACGGATGAAGAGAGAGGGATCTGCCTCGCTCTGTACATATCCCGCACGAGTCAGGGTGCCGGTGATCTCCTGGTTCCAACACCGAGGAGACTGCTTGAGGTCGTACAAGGACTTGCGCAAGCGCCAGACCTTGTCGCCATCCTCAAAACCGGGTGGCTGAGTCATGTAGATCTCCTCATCCAGAGAGCCATCGAGTAACGCATTGTTCACATCCATCTCGTGTAGTTCCCAGTCATGCTGAGCCACTACATCGAACAGAGCTCGAGCTGAGGTCATACGGCCGACAGGGGCGAAGGTGTCAGTGTAATCGATGCCCTCAATCTGAGAGTACCCCTTGACGACCAAGCGAGCCTTGTGGCGTTCCAGTGAGCCATCTGGCTTCACTTTCTTGCGAAAGACCCACTTGACCTGAATAGCCTTCCTTCCAGGTGGAAGGTTGACTAGCTCGTAAACTCCGTGCTCTCGGATGGCGCGAAGCTCATCCTCGCAGGCAGCATGCCAAGCGTCAGCATCCTGTGATGAGAGAGCTTCCCTCAGTTTGCCCAGGTCAGGCGCCAAAGCGGGAGAGCTCTGCGTGGCAAGAGCACATGCCTTAGTGCTAGTTCTGACGACCACAAGATCGGTTGCTACATCACAAGCGATGTGGAACTCGCGAGTGACGAGATCGTGCCCTACTAGACACGCTGGATGTACCTTTGTGTGCTCAGTGCGGACACTCAGGCCTAGGGCCTTTGTGCCGGGGTCACCACTCGCGATGCTGCGAGTGGAGCGCCTGGGTGTAGGACCAGACGCTCGCTGAGCTCCGGAGTCCAATGGTCGAAGACGACCGCCAGGCTCACGGGAGTAACCTGGGTTCGAGGGGTACACCTCAGGCTCAGGACGGGCACAGTCACAGCCGGGGAGAGCTCAGCCAAGGGAGCTGGTGATGTCGTGCGAGGAGGGGCGTGTGTGGGAGACACGGGACTCGGTGTGGCAGTAGGGACAGATGAGGCATGACCACACACAGAGGCAGGAGTGCCGACGGACACAGGAGTACGCACATGTGTCGGATCATGGGTACCGGAGGGAGGCGAGGGAACCGGGGTAGAAACCGGTGGTGCTGGAGAGGTCTCTGGGCCAACAGCGATGATCGTTGGGTCATCAAGAGCCGGAGACCGTGAAGTGGAGGGAGCTCGAACGGACACATCAGCCTGACGAGGGGTGCTCGCAGGCGAAGACTCCCCAATCCGGCAAGAAACCTCACACGTAGGGATGTGCGGGACAGACATCGACGTAATCGACGTCAGATAACGGTAGGTGAGGGACTCAAAGAAGAGCACGTCGCGTGACTCAATAATGCGACGACGGGTAGGGTCCCAAAATCGCCAGGCCTTCGATCACGGGGAGATGTCGACGAAAGCACACAAGCGACCTCGCGGTGAGACCTTGGACCCCTGCAGGTCATCGGTGTACCAGACGGAAGCCAAGGACCCCCAGACGCGAGCGAGACGAAGGTCAGCACGATGGCCGAACCAGAGCTCATACGGTGTGACGTGGTTCGGAAGAGGACCGTGCGGGAGGCGGTTCCAGACCCAAGTTATGTAGGCAAAGCCCTCAAAAGCGAAGGACTCTGGGAGACCGCACTCAGACCGCATAGCACGAACCACATCCTCCATGGTGTGGTTCCAACGCTCAGAAATACCGTTCTGGTGAGGAGTAGCAGGATCGGAGACCTGGTGAAAAATCCCGTGCTCAGCGAAGAAGCTATCCATCTCGCCGAGAAACTCGCCGCCACGATCCAATCGGAAAGTGTGCAGCGTGTGGCGGGACTGACGCTCAGCCATCACTAGCCAGAGGCGAACCACGAGAGCGGCGTCACTCTTCTGGCGTAGGCTATAGACCCACCGCATCCGGGTGAAGTCATCAGTCAGCGTCAGGACGTATTGACCCCTATCGGACATAGACTCGACAGGAAGAGGACCAAGAAGGTCCGAATGGACAAGCTCAAGGGGGCGAAGTGCGCGAGATCGTGAGTCAGGGCAGGCACAGCGATGCATCTTACCCTGGGCACAGAAAAGACAATCGGTCTTGGACGGCTTCTCAAAAGAAGCCGCATCAAGACCGAGAGCTGGCTGTGTCCGAATGAGCTTCGACACAGTGTCGGAGCCTACATGACACAGACGGCGGTGAAGCAAACGCTGGTGCTCAGAATACAGAACACCAGTGACAAAAACACGAGCTGAAGGGGAAGTGGAGCAAGGGGCAGAAGTCCGGGAAACACGGTACAGGTCATCCACAACAGAGGCACGCAGAACAATGCTGCGAGTGTTGCTGCCAGTCACAGTCGCGGACTCGGCAATATGCTCCACAGAGAGTCCCATCAGTGTGCAAGCACGTACAGAAGGCAAACTGAGACCGAGACGAATCTAGATTTATAAAGATGCGTCGTGCATCTTGGACCGTCAACCCTTGAAGCTCCCCAACTTCTCGGCGGAGCTTCTTGAATCGGACCACTCACGACGCGCCTCCGCACGCGTCGCTCGATGTCTGACCCAATGACCCGGACTACATCTCATTTGTAACACGACACTTGTATGTATGTGTTCTGTCGTTCCGAGACTTGTCATTGAATTACACTTACCGCTAATGACAAATTGCTCAAGTGTCCCAATTTCTCAAAGTGTCTTTGCCTTGCAACATCTACATGTTCACCATCCACGTTGTTTTCGGTGTAACACGTGGTATCAGAGCGCTTCGGCACTAGAGAGGCACCCGACTACTTTTCCCATCCAGAGGACTACCTCGCACAAGCCGTCAGCGCATCTCGCACGTCAAGACTTTGCAGACTTCACGACTACGAAGTGAGGCGAGCAAGTGCATCTGACGACCAGCAGCGGGTCTTCAGCGACGACTTCGGCGATGGAGGAGCATAATCTGTCCATGCACGTGCTCTGTACTCAAGGGGGTCAACAGTCATCTGCTCCAACAACACAACGTCACGTTGGAGGCTCTTCGCAACGCAAGTGCACGAGAAGCGGTGCTTGTCGAGAGAGATTCCCAACTCTCGAGCTAACCCAAAATTCATCCGGCTACACCATATCCTGCAAACTCCAAAGGACCAACGGTTCGGATGTGGCTGACGAGTTTGGAGGTGTACTTCACCGCTGTTGGGGTCAACGACGATCGCAAGAAAATTGACCTCGCTGCCGTGCTTCTGCGTGGTACGACGCTAAGTTGGTGGTCCGATCTAAAGGCCATCCAACGGCAGCAGGAGACCGGCAAGGCCTCATCGACGGCCATCGGCGCCCGTCTCCTATCGCCCACCGTAGGCGTTCTACCCTTGGAGGAGATCAACCCGCAATGGCAAGACGCGCTGATGCCACCAACCGACTGGAGCGAGTTTTTGCGTGTGGTACTCGCACGATTTGGATGGCTGAACGAGAAGTAGGACGCTCGGTACAAGCTCCAGCGTCTACGTCAGCAGTCCAGCGTGGCAGAGTACACGCGCAGATTTTACGAGATCATCACCGGAGCAGACATCGCCCCCGATGAACTCTGTTTTAAACTACAACGGCGTCAAGAGAGACATTCGGCGAGCAATTGCCATCTTTGGCATCCAAAACAACTTACCGTAGATGATCGCAGTAGCAAAAAGGATCGACAGCGCCGACTACAACGCTCGGATCTAGAAATCCTACGGCTGGCAACATCCCAACCACAATTGCCCTGGGAACGGAAAGAACCGATCGGCGGACTCCTCCACTCCGATGGAAGTGGACACCGTCGACCAAAAGGATACGTGAACCTGCTACAATTGCGGAAAATTCGGACATATCGCTCGAAACTGTCGAAGCAAGTAGCAGGCCAAAAAGGGGGGGAAATTGCAGAAACATGAGTCGGGAAACGGCAAGGGGCAGGAGTGAAAGGTGCGACTCTTGTCCGTGAGGAGCGATCAGTGCCAAAAGATCGCCCATCTGAACGATCTACATCATCTCAGAGGGTTTTTGAGATCGCGAAGTTTGACGAGGGATACAAGGACGACCAACTGGCGATACTTGTAAAAGTTCAGCCTCGAGGATGTAAAAGTCGTAGAACTGTACCAGCACTATTGGATGGAGGACCTTCACATGGCTTTGTGAGAAAAGACATGGTCCGCAAGTTGGGTTTGCAGACCGAACCAGGGATGTTTGAAGGAAAAACCGTCGACGGTAGATTACAGAATCGAAGACTCCCAGAACCACTACGACTACAAGTGGGAGATCTGCGGGATGTAACGGTCTGGAGGACGTGCCCGATGAGTGACCAGAAAATCATTCTCGGATGTGACTTCCTGTACCAGCACAATCCGCAATTTGACTGGATCAGTGGCGACGTCTACGTGGAAGTCAACGGTGCCAAACGACACCTTCCGCGCGTGGGGCATAAGACGATAGCGGAAGCAGCAGAGGTGGAAGCAGCAGAGAAAGCCGCAGTAGTCGAAAAGTGACAACCTGTGCAACCGATACCACTCAACGTGGCCAAGCATTGCATACGATGAGGAGCTCGTGCGTGGCTCGTGCATCTCGAGCTAATGGAGGAGGCGGAAGTGGCAGCAGGTGACTCATTAGCCTCATCAGTCTCATCGGCCTCATCGACATCAACCAAGTTCGTGATGGTACCCAAAGAATTTGCACTACTCGTCCAAGAGTTTGCAAACGTCTTCCCAGACGAACTCCCAAAACCCTTACCCCCTCAACGCAACGGCGACCATCGCATCGAACTGAAGCCGGGCAGCAGACCTACAGTGCGAGGGGCCTATCGGATGAGCGACCACGAGCTGACCGAGCTGAAAAAGCAGCTCGACGAGATGCTCGATCAGGGGTTCATCCACCCATCCACGCCACCCTACGCCGCACCAGTCCTATTCGTGAAAAAGAGAACTGGCAAAATGCGGATGTGCGTGGACTACTGAGCGTTGAACGACACTACCGTCAAGAACCGCTATCCTCTCCCCCGAGCCGACGAGCTTTTCGACCAAATTCGACTTGCGTAGCGGTTATCACCAGATACGCATGGCGGACGCCAACATTGAGATGACGGCGTTCCGAACTCGCTACGGGAATGTTGAGTTTCACGGTCATGCCGTTCAGACTCAGGAATGCTCCCGTGACCTTTATGGCGGAAATGGACAACATTTTCCGCCCGCACCTTGACGATTTTGTCGTGGTGTATCTGGACGACATCCTGGTGTACAACCGCACCCCGGAGGAGTATGCTTGACATCTCCGAAAATTCCTCGAAGTTTTACAAAGAGAGAAGTTTTTTGGAAAGCTCTCAAAATGCAACTTCGGTCGCCGTTTGATCGAGTTTTTGGGCCACGTATCAACGGCGGACGGATCACCATGGATCCAAAAAAAGTGGCAGCGGTCGCTGATTGGCCGTCACCAACCAACGTTCGAGACATTCAAGTTTTCCTCGGCTTCTACAACTTCTACTGGCGCTTCGTACGGGAATACGTCCGAGTGTCAGCGCCTCTCTCCGATCTCACTCGAAAAGAAAATGAGTGGAGATGGGGAGACAACGAACAAGAAGCGTTCACCGCTTTGTGGAATGCTCTGACCTCGGCGCCAGCCCTACCATTAGTCGATCCCATGATCGACTACGTCATGGCTACAGACGCGGCCGATCGAGCCATCGGCCCGGTTCTCCTACAGGACCACGGCTACAACGAGCAACCGGTCGCATATATGTCGAGAAAACTGCGGGGACCGGAACTCAACTACGCCGTGCATGAGAAAGAGATGCAGGCGGTCATCCACGCATTTAAGACTTGGCGGTGCTATCTTGAATGCCGCCAATGCGTCGTGCGTACCGACCATCACGCGCTGAAGTATTTGAAGACGCAATCGAACCTGAGTCGACGTCAAACCCGATGGATGGAGTTCCTCGAATCCGGGTTCGACTACGATATCGAGTACCGGCAGGCAAAACCAACCCGGCGGAAGCACTCAGCCGCCGACCAGACTTGATGGCCGAAGCAGCAACGCTACAGCTGCAACGAGATTTGTATCTCGAGCGGTTGTTTGCACAAGGCTACGAGCAACATGGCGGATACGACAAGACAATTCTCGTTTGACACACCCTATTGGCGGCGACGCTTCACACGCCAGGTGATCGTTCCTCCGAACGACGAACTCCGTCGCATGCTACTCGAGGAGTGAGACGACACAGGTCCAGGTGGGCACTTCGGAGAAGACAAGACACCGAAGAAGCTGGCGAAACACTACTGGTGGGACAAGATGCAATTCGACGTGGCCAACATTTGCAAACCCTGCGACACCTGTCAACGACAAAAATCCCGTTGCACACGACCACCCAGACTCCTTTAGCCGCTCCCTGTTCCAACAGAACCATGTGTTGTCATCTCCATGGACTTCGTCATAGGATTACCGGTCACACCCGAGGGATATGACGCAATCTTCGTGGTCGTCGACAGGTTTTCCAAAATGTCCCACTTCATCCCGACGACGACCACCGTCACCGTCGAAGGAACAGCACGGTTGTTTCTAAACAACATCGTATGGCGACACGGTGTCCCGAGAGCCATCACAAGCAACAGGGATGGTCGATTCACAAGCCGTTTTTGGCGCGAACTGATGACTCGCTACGGCAGCAAAATCCAGCTCTCTACGGCGTTTAATCCGCAAACCAACAGCCAAATCGAGGGCACTGACAGCTTCTTCGAACTCTGTGCGAACCCCATGGGACGGATTGGGTACAAAAACTGTCGACCGCCGAAATTGCGTACAACTCGGCAATCTCCACCGCAACTGGTAAAACCCCATTCGAAGCGGTGTATGGCAAACTTCCCGCCACACCGGCAGGATTACACAGCCAGAGCAACATTCCCGCGGTTGACGTCCAACGCCGCGACTTCACCACTCTCTGGAAGGAGGCACGGCAAATGCTCGTGAAGACGCAAGCGGCGATGAAGCGAGCAGCTGACAAGCATCGCAGCGACGATGTCTTTACCGCTGACGATCACGTCCTCCTCAGCTCTACGGACATCAAACACCGAGGAGCTGACTATTCAAAGCTCAAACCCCAATGGCTGGGACCGTTTGAGATCGAGCGCATGCAAACCCCGGTGCTTTCGCGCCTCAAACTCCCTGCCAGTATGCAAGTTCATCCGGTCTTCCACATCAGCAGACTCAAGCACTACCGAGACCCCGGAGAGAACTTCCCCGGCAGGGATGTCCCTCCCCCTCCTCCTATCCAAGTGGACGAGGACACTGAGTACGTCATCGAGGACATCCTTGGCCACCGATGACGTGGGAAAATGACAGAGTATCTTGTCAAGTGGCACAGCTATGACGCCGCGCATAATAGCTGGGAACCCTACGACAACCTCCGAGATGTCGATCATCTGATCGACGGTTGTTACCGCCGTCACCGGGCCACATCTGTACGCGCGTCGGGATGTCGTGGCTGAAAGGGGGGGGAAGTGTTACGTACCAGACGTACACGAGTCCCTAATCTTTGCGCTTGGGCATTTGTGTCATTACACGCATAGCCCCCCGCGCCATGAGACCTTGAATTTTGCTTCGACGGTCGAGGACAATTCAGCCAACTGCCCTCGTCCTCCGGTGCATTCCAGAACCTTCTGACAGCTTGAACCAATTTCTCGAAACTACGACAGAAGTATTGCGACCTTTCGGTCGACTTTTCCACGGATTGAGATGAATCTGGATTTATAAAGATGCTTCGCGCATCTTTGACCGTCGATCCTCGAAGCTCCCGGACTTCGCGGCGGGGCTTCTCGAATTCGACCACTCACGACGCGCCTCCGCACGCGTCGCTCGACGTCTGACCCAATGACCCAAACCACATCTCATTTGTAACACGACACTTGTATGTATGTGTTCTGTCGTTCGGACACTTGTCATCGAAGTACACTTACCGCTAATTACAAATTGCTCAAGTGTCCCAATTTCTCAAAGTGTCTTTGCCTCGCAACTTCTACCTGTTCACCATCCACGCTCCGTTCGGCTTAACAGTCTTCTCGAGGTTTGGTTGTGTCGGGGCAACCGGGCTTGGTGGGGGTGGGGTGGGGGTTTGGGAGGGGGGGGCTATAGCTCTTGGTCGTTTTGCGCTCGCTGATCTTCTTTGCTGTGCTTTGCTCGGTTGAGACGGACGAGCGAGGATTAGAGGGGGGACCGTCTCGTTCGTTTGGTGATGGCGCACTTACAAACGATGACTTCCTTTGAGGCCTCTATCGACGTCGTCATCTGTAAGCCAAAAGCCTCAAGATTTCTTTAAAATAATAGGGGTGATGTAGGTCTAATTCTCAGCATGGGGGCGAGTTCGGAAACGAGTAAAGAAATGGGGGTGAGCTAATTATCCGTTTTTCGAATGGAGGCGACGTAATCATATTTCTCAGAATGGGGTCGATCGGGAGTTTAGCGGACCGAGTTTGCGGCAGTCATTGTTTTCCTCTCCCTCATGTGGTGGTAGATTTCACAAGAGCTGTCGTCGTGAACGAGCCTTGCACGTGTCGTCTCCACCCCGGCGAGCCCAGGTTGGACGCCCGACATCTCCCCACACTCCGCTCACCGACAGCGTCAATAATCTGGACTCGTTCCAGCACCAGCAAACCAATGGGTGCTGTTCTCCGCGCTCATGTCGTGCTTACGGCCAGAGCTCCTCCCTGCACACCATCACCATGTTTGCGCCCACGTGCTGACGTAAGCTCCCACACCACCGCGCAAGCCTCTGGCTGCGTGGGCACGGCGTGGTCGTATGCAACGCAGCACACCCAAACGCTCACCGCACGTGCGCACACGCACGCAAGTTCCGCAAGCCGAAGGCATGCACGCCCGCCTCACCACTCGCAGCAAAACTCGACTGCTCCCCTGCTCCCGCGTCTGAGTCAAGGAGTCGAGCCTCTGCGAACGACGGTGCCACATTCACAGTCGCAGGCACAGCCGCAGACGCAGACACTGGCGACTGTGAGGCTAGGGCTGCGACAAAGGCAGAGGCGAAGGCCAAGGCGGGCGTCGCTCACGCACTGCCTATCATCGTCGCAAGACCAAGGCAGCACCACTTTGGAGGGTGAGCGTGCGAGTGCTTGTGCGCGCTGACTGACAAGCAATGCTGCAGAAAGTTTGACAAGCAATGCTGCAGTAAGTGTGACACGCGATGCTGCAGTAAGTGTAACACGCGATGCTGCAGTAAGTCTGAAAAGTGATGCTGCAGTAAGATGACACGCGATGCTGCAGTCGACCTTCTGTTCCAACAATGAACCCACACTTTGTACGATGATTCGTTATACCCTACGAGCTGTCAACGGTGGCGCAAGCCATCAACAGTGGCAAGTTGAATGAGCAGCTGTTCAGGGCGTGGTGACACTGCGACAGCGCAGCACGCCGCTATCGCCGTGCATCTGACGGCGTCTGTGACGTTAGCCCTCGTGCTGCCCCTTCCGCTGCGGTGTGCTTTCGTCATGGATGTGTTACAGAGTACAGAGCAGCACAGAAGAAGAATGATTGTCCGGAAGTGTTTGCAGTCACGTTGAATGCTGCACAGCACCAGCATCAGCAGTAACATCAACATCAGCAGCAGCAGCAGCAGCAGCAGCAGCAGCAGCAGCAGCAGCAGCAGCAGCAGCAGCAGCAGGAAGAGGTTCTTGCCGTCACCCTGCAGCACTCTGAGTCTAAAGAGTCCTTGGACTGGACTTGAGCAGTGGACTTGTTCACCTATGTGCGTGCGTGCGTGCATGTGTACGCATGTGCGCGCGTGTGTGTTTTGTGTGTCGTGTGTGTGTGTGTGTGTGTGTGTGTGT
>SZWC01004699.1:45099-74502 GCA_023375785.1 Penium margaritaceum | reverse complement strand
CCCCCCCCCCCCAGGTCAAGACGTGGTTTCCTTTGAGAAACCACCCAAGTCCGATTGTCTCTTTTGTGCCCAGGGTAAGATGCATTGTTGTTCTTACCCAGACTCCTCTTTCCAAGCACTCCACTAGAGTTGGTCCACTCGGACCTTCTCGGTCCCTCTCCCAATCTAATCCCTCGTGGATCACGGTTGATATGTTCTATGACCTCACATGATGCGATGGGTCCACATCATCCGCCACAAGAGTGATGCCACCCTGGCGGTTCGCCTGTAGCTGGTGATGGCTGAGCGTCAGTCTCGTCACACCCTGCACACGTTCCGCTTGGATCGTGGTGGTGAGTTCTTAGGCGAGATAGATCCTAATTTGTTAAGCATAGTATTTTTTACCAGCTCTCCGCCCCTACTATACCACAGCAGAACGGTGTGTCTGAGCATTGGAACCGCATCATGGAGGATGCAGTTTGTGCTATGCAGTCTGAGTGCGGTCATCCGGAGTCATTTGCCTTTGAGAGCTTCTCCTACATGACGTGGGTCTGGAACCACTTGTCGCATGGTCTGCTTTCCGACCATGTCACATCGTACGAGCTATAATTTGGCCATCGTGTCGATCTCCATCTCGCTCATGTTTAGTGGTCCCTCTCCTCTGTCTGGTATACCTAGGACCAACATAGGTCGAAGGTCTCACCTCGAGGCTGCATGTGTACGTTCCTCGGTAACTCCCCGCGGTCAAAGGCCTGGCGCTTTTGGGACCATGCTCGCCATCGCATTGTCGAGTCTCGAGATGCTGTCTTTTTTAGGCTCTCATCTACCGTGACATGTCCAACATTCTCTCGCTGGCCAACGACCACGTTCCTACCTGTGTGGCTTCCCGGCGGATGGGAGAGTCTAGTCTTGCGGATGGGTTCGTCTGGGCCTCCTCCCTTATGGTCCGGTCTCAAGCTGCTGACGATCTAGCCATCTTGGTTGTGGGTCCAGTAGCCTCATGAGTTCCCTCTAGCACACCTTATCCCGTGCCAGCGTCAATCCCCTTTGGCACACCTGATTCCGTGCCAGAGTCAGTTCCCTCTAGCACACATGTTCCCGTGCTTGTGTTAGTCCCCACTGGCATACCTGATCCCGCGCCAATGACAGGATCTTTGGTCACACCTACTCCTCTGCATGCACCTATTCCCCCTGTGGTTATGGTTAAAGAGCCTTCTCCGTAGCCTGATGTGAGCGCCTCACCATTGGGCTACTCCCGCGAGCCCGGTGGTCGTCTCATACCACTGGCATCCAGGGCTCAGCGGAAGGCTGACTCGGCGCCTAGACGCCCGACTCAGAGTGTTTATACTGGCGAGCCCGGCACAAAGGCCATTGGCCTCAGTGTCTAGGCACACTACACTGAGTTGTATGTAGCATATCCTGTCAGCCACAAGTTGGTCTCCCGTGAGTTCTCAGTGGCTTGCGATGGTACAACTGAGTTGATCATAGTCAGACCGAGTGTGCAGGCGTGCGTTTCGGCCACCCGGGGTTCTCCCTCGACGACGCATGATCCAGGCAAGTTGAAGGAGGCACCTTTGGCTGACGATGCAGAGCAGTGGCATGCTGACTTTGAGGATGAGCTGAGAGCTATCCGTGAGCACGGTGTTTATGAGCTTATCGACCTCCCACCTTGGCAAAAGGTTGTGAAGGCCAAGTGGGTCTTTCACAAGAAGGTGAAGCCTGACGACACATTGGATTGCTACAAGGCATGCTTGACGGCGAAGGAGTTATCACAGGTTGAGGGCTTGGATTTCACTCACATTTGCACCCGTTGATCGTATGACCACTACTCGTGCCCTGTTCGGGGTTGTTATTCACCATGACCACAAGCTGCATCAGATGGATGTGAGCAAGACGTTCCTCCATGGCAGTTTAGAGGAGATCTACATCGTCCAGCCACCAGGCTTCCATATTGGTGAAGAGATCTGGCGCTTGCAGAAGGCCTTGTATGGCCTGAAGCAGTCACCTCGGTGCTGGAACCAAAATATCACTGGCACACTGACACGTGTCGAGTACGTGCAGAGTGACGTTGACCCATCTCTCTTTCTGAGACATGTTGTTGAGAGCTTCACTGCCATCCAGGTCTATGTGGATGACCTCCTGATTGCGTCCCCTTTGATGGAGACCGTGATGGAGGCCAAGACAGTCCTTCAGACTACCTATAAGATGAAGGACCTTGGTCCTACAGCTGTGTTCCACAATATGGAGATCGTACGTGATCCTCAACAGTGTACACTCTTGTTGCATCAGGCACGTTATGCTTGTGTTGAGGAGGATCGGTTTGGTAACCTCCTTGGTGCACTTCCCACAGCCTCCACCCCCATCATACCTGACGGGCAGGATGCTTTGAAGGTGGATGATACAGCACACCTGGGAAAGACAGTGGATGTGACCCTGTACTTGTGCCTCATTGGCTCTCTGATGTACTTGGCAACTACTACACAACCTGACATGGCCTTCGTCGTCAAACTCCTCGCATAGTTCTCGTAGTGTCCTCGGGCGAGAGCCCTTTACACGGCTCTGCGAGTGGTGTCGTACATGGTTTCCATGCCATATCTTGGACTCTGCTTTTGACGACAGTGTTTGGTGGTAGTCGAAAACTACACAAACAGTGATTGGGCATTGAGCCCTGATGGGCGCAGTCGGATAGGTTACGTGTTCCTGCTAGGCGACACCGTTGTGTCATGGCATAGTGGCAAGCAAGGTTGTATTGCACGTAGCTCATCGAAGGTTAAGTATGTTGCACTGGGGATTGAGGTTGTTGAGGCGGTGCGGCTACTACGTCTCTTTCGTGAGTTGCAACAGTATGTGCCTTGCGTTGTTCTGCTATGTGACAACAAGAGTGCTCTTTCCATTATAGAGAACTCTGGTGTGTTTCATGCACGCACGAAGCACATTGCAGTTGAGCATCAATTTGTGCTTGATCTTGTGGAGCAACAGGTGATATCAGTCATCTAGGTTGGTAAGGTAATGTAGCAAGCTGACTTGCCGACCAAGGCATTGGCGCGAGGAATTTACATGGTGCCCATCCGTTCTGTTAGGCTTCGTCTTTGCCTGTAAGTGGCTGAAAGTGGGGTGTGTGAGCATGGATTGTTGAGCATCTTGTTGCGCACCTGCACGTGTATGGACATGCGTACCATCGGGTTATGAAGGGGTGTTGTGATGTGAGTTGTCCTCTTCTGTTTGTAGAGCTTACTGTGACCACTCGGCCGTGTCCATGCTTGTGCACATCTCTAATGCGGACCCACCTGGCACCGGAGCACTGACGCGTGGTGGCTCCACCCACCAGCCGCTTCGACAATGTCCCAGGTGCTTGCTATGATGCTCTGTAATTGTTCTACAGTCGCTAGATTTTTCTCGGTGGACTGGCTCTCGAGCACGATTTGCATGTTTTGCATTGTCTGTCCACTGATTAATGCTGGACTTGTGTATATGACCAATTGTAGTGTCCGGCTCGAGATTTTGCATCTTTAGGTTCAAACGATATTGAGTTTGGATGCCTGTACGGCCAAAACAATGATTTTAGACCGGTTTTAGGACAAACTGACAGTGCCGCATGCGTCACTCACCATACGCCACTGCAGTTATTCATGTTGTGTGCTTGTCGGTTGTCATTTCTCTTTGCAAAGCTGTTGGAGCTTATGAGACTTTGGGCGTCTCCCTAGCCTAACCTTTGATGTTTCTTGCACCTGCTTGCTTGCTAGTGCACCAGGTGACTGGACAGCGTCGCCACATAAGCAGCAGCAAAAATAGGAAGCTTCCTAGCAATTTCTCAATAGGAGTACATTGCTCGTAGCTTGTCAGAGGTAGAGTACGTTGCCCTAGGAGTTAGGAATGTTGTGATTTGTGACGTTCCTGTTGACCTGTACAGTTTACTGTGACCACTCGGCCATGTCCATGCCCGTACAGATCCCTGATGCAAACCCAGGTGATACCGGTGCGTCGTCTGGTGGTGGACTACCAGCTTGGAGCTGACCGAAGACCGCCCCAGGGTTCTGGAAATTGTCTGGGACCTCCTGTAGTTTTTCTACAGCACGAAGGAGTCTATCGGTGGACTTCCCGTGGGCCCCATTTGCATGTTTTGCATTGCGTATCCACCATTTGATGCCAGATGCATGCATGTAGCCAGTTTTAGCATCCAGCTTATGATTTTGCACGTCTAGGTTCAGACGGCTTAGCGTTCTGACATGTCTACACTGAGTTACGGCCAAAACACTGGTTTTGGACCGGTTTTAGGACAGACCATGTGCTGTCGCATGCGACACCCGCCGTGCGCTGCAGCATGTACTTATGCCATGGACCCGTCATTTTTCATTTCTCTCTGCAAAATTCTATTGAAGCATTCTGACACATTGCCTTGTGTCTCCTAGCCAGACCCTTGTCGTTGTGTGTACGACTTGTGACTGTCGTCACCGTTTGACCAGGCACTGACGCCTAGTCAACGGCTGTGTCGCTAGGAACCTTCCATGCATCTTCTCATGGTATGAGAGCGGTGAGACAGTTCTCACTGAGCTGTGCAACAGAGACGCAGTAGACTAGCAGTAGTGAGTGTCACCACTGGAGCCAATCCACAGGGACCTGTCGACATCACCCGACTGCAGGCGATGTCACCAAACTTCACCACATGAGAGTGCATCAGCAGCAGCCGCTAGTAGTAGCAGGCGACAGCTGCAGCAGGCGCCAGCCGCTAGCTGCTGCTAGCGTTGGCGCTAGCAGCTGCGGCAGCAGGCCGTAGCCGTAGCAGGCGGCGGCAGGCAACAACAGTAGTAGTAGCGCG
This sequence comes from Penium margaritaceum, assembly GCA_023375785.1. NCBI lineage: Eukaryota > Viridiplantae > Streptophyta > Zygnematophyceae > Desmidiales > Peniaceae > Penium > Penium margaritaceum. The sequence goes on along the minus strand of SZWC01004699.1, from coordinate 69,707 downwards.
CAGCAGCAGCAGCAGCGTGTAGTGGGAGCAGCGCGCAGCAGCGCTACGCATTGGCGGCAGCGACAGTGGCGTGCAGTAGCAATAGTAGGAAGCAGCAACACACAGTAGTGGCAGCATTGAGTAGTAGTAGCAGTAGCGAGCAACAAGGTAGCAGCACGACAGCATCAGTGCGTAGTAGCAGCAACGCGCAGCTAAATAGTGCACAGCAGCACTATGGCATAGCAGCAGTGCATAGCTGCTGCCAGAGCTATGTAAGCAGCTGCACGGCTGTTGTTGTAGGCAAAGGCGCAGCAACGGCAACAGCCGAGTGGAAGCTGCTGCGGAGCTTCCGTGCAGCTTCCGCGCGGCTGCCGCGGAGCAGCTGTCCAACAACCCCGTAGGTTGTCAACCAGAAAAACATGTGCTGATGTCAGCATTTTCCTTGCTGATGTCATCAGGTCCTTGCTGACATCAGCAAACCCCTACTCATGTCAACACCTGCCTTGGTTGAATTTTGGGATCGGAAAGTCAAAAATTGCCAGCGTTTCAACTCCTCGAGAACCGCTGACGGTTGTTAAATCAAACCAGTTTGACGTCCCGGTCCATACGGAGCGCTCACATGGCTCCAACCGGTGACAAGGGCAAAGGACCATCAGATCCCTCCTCCTCCTCAAGGGTCATGAGCCTACGCTCGCAGGCCATTGCGGATCTGCGGAGTCAGCATGATGAGATACGTCGACAGCAGCACCAGCAGACTGACGCCATCCGTAGACTCACTGATCTTATTCGTGGTCAGTCCAGGGCCCCACAGCAGACATCCAAGGGAGTCGGCGGTGCCATACCTTATGCACAGCAGTCAGCATTTACACCGAGGAGAGTAGCAGGATAGAACCCACCACTTTTTTATCCTTTGGATGAGGACCCTGACATGCCAGGGATGGCTGATGACACCCATGAGAGCAAGATTCGCGTGCTTCAGGAGCGTCTCCGCCAGCTTNCATCCGTAGACTCACTGATCTTATTCGTGGTCAGTCCAGGGCCCCACAGCAGACATCCAAGGGAGTCGGCGGTGCCATACCTTATGCACAGCAGTCAGCATTTACACCGAGGAGAGTAGCAGGATAGAACCCACCACTTTTTTATCCTTTGGATGAGGACCCTGACATGCCAGGGATGGCTGATGACACCCATGAGAGCAAGATTCGCGTGCTTCAGGAGCGTCTCCGCCAGCTTCAGACGCGTTCCGGTTCTCTGTTCCTGGAGATCTGACCCTTGCCTGATCCTTACCTCGGCAACTTTCCTCGCCCCGGTGTCTTTCCCATCCTGCTCCTCCCAGCCCGTGGTTGCTCTCTCCACGGAACGGCAACCCAAGGACTTTGAGACACTGCCCACACGCTATGTCACTGAGGACGGCTTTGACTGCAAGGAGACTCTCTTCCAGGTCTGGGCCACTTCAGAGGGGGTATGGCCCTACTATCACAGTCCAAACCAGGTTACGGACTGCGCTCAGGTGATGACAGTGGCTCGGGCGATGCGCGGACTCCTCTACGTCATGCCGCGCAAGACTATCGTGGACTTTCGCCCTTTCCTTGGNTCTTCCAGGTCTGGGCCACTTCAGAGGGGGTATGGCCCTACTATCACAGTCCAAACCAGGTTACGGACTGCGCTCAGGTGATGACAGTGGCTCGGGCGATGCGCGGACTCCTCTACGTCATGCCGCGCAAGACTATCGTGGACTTTCGCCCTTTCCTTGGAGATTTCGGCACAGGCGTGGGTGCCAATCCACGTGGGGGCTGCGACCTGGCACTGTCTCTGCTTGCTATAGAGACGCACGCCACCCGCGCGGCTCATATTCGCGCTTTCCACTCCCTTCGTCAGGGACCAGCCGAGTCCGCAACTGATTACTAGCGGCGTGCCATGTGCATCTACACGCGCCTTGGGACTTCAGGAGGTACACAGCTCTAGGCGCTTCGCACGCTCATGATTGGAGTCCATCTTGAGCATGCAGACATCTTCAAGGGATACAGTGATGCCGTGCTTGAGCCCTTCTCCACATCTCTTCAGCTTCTTCCTTGGGTACATCAGCTGTTCTTCCAGGTGACTTCCGCCCGCGAGGCAGCCGTGGCAAATCAGGAGAGTTCCCTTGCTGCAACGGTCATCGCGTCGCCACCGACGTCCCTCTTGCAGACCACTTCTCCATCCTCTAGCACACCCTCCTCTTCCCTTTCTATCCTTGCAACCCTGACTCCGATGCAGGGTGTGGCAGTCGTAGCACAGGGGAAGAAGGGTAAGAAGAAGCGTGGTTTGGCTCAGCAGTTGTCATCGGGCAGTAGCAGGGGACGTACTGTCCACTGCTACAATTGTGGAGGTGCTCATCGCTACACGGAGTGCCAACAGCTGCTTGACTGGGCGCAGATCACCCGCGATCTTCAGGTTGCACACGCGCAGTGGGTTGCGTCGAGCAGCACAGCCTCTGGTCGCACGGCGACCACGACTGCAGCAGTTCTCGCTTCCTCACCGGCGAGCAGTGGCGACCCGGACCCGCGTGACCGCACCATTGCCAAGCTCTGTCACCTTCTGGCACTTCACTTTCAGGGATGTGTGAGTGTGTTGTCACAGCCAAGGGGTTCATAGACTGTCTGTTTGTTTGTTCTCGTCGCTCATGATGACTCGTGTGGGGGGCACAGCTGGCATGTGATGAAAATGGACCTAACAGTACCGATTGGATTCATGAGTCACACCTCTGTGCCCTTCATTGTTCCTCCTCACCTGTTGCTCAGCGCACATGTGAGGCCGAGTGTTCCATTGCCCGTTGTACAGTGACGTCCTCCAGTCGTGATCCCGGTGGCACTTGGATCATCGATTTTGGTGCCACTCATCACATGACCTGTCGTCGTAGTGAATTTTTTTTCTTGGTCCTGTTGCATCTGTTTGCTCCATTCACACAGGTTCTGGTCAGTCCTTGCCGGTCCAAGGTGTTGGGGTTGTGTACTTCAATGGTCCGACTGGCCCCTTGCATCTTTCCGATGTACTTTTTGTGCCTGACCTTGAGCTCAACTTGCTTTCTGTGTGTGCCTGCACACTGATGGGACTCGCTTTGGAGCACACTGCAGACTCCGTGACTGTGACAGCTATTGTTACTCATACCGTTGTTCTTTGTGCCTTTGTTGTGGATGATCTATATCGTGTCTCTTGGATTTCTTCTCCCTCTTGCTCCCCCTCCCCTCTTGCTCGTGTGTTTTTCACTGGAATTCTGTCTGTTGAGCACCAGTGATTGCTGCATTGTCGCCTATGTCATGTGGACTCCGACACTATGTCGAAGCTCATTCGGACACAGCCCGCACTTGGTCTTGACACGGCTTTTTTCGCCCAAGACCGATTTTCTGTTTTGCGCTCAGGGTAAGATGCATCATTGCACCTACCCTGACTTTGTTCTCGCGCACTTCGCCCTCTCGAGTTGGTCCATTCACATCCTTTCGGTCCTCTTCCTGTCGAGTCTCTGTCCGATCGGGGCCGATACGTCCTGACCCTGACCGATGACTTCACCCGGATGCGGTGGGTCTACAGCCTGCGCCAGAAGAGTGATGCCGCTCTCGCGGTTCACCTTTGGCTAGTGATGGCTGAGCGTCAATCCCGCCATACGCTGCATATCTTCCGTTTGGATCACGACGGCGAGTTTCTTGGCGAGATGGACAGTTTCTTCGCCGAGCACGGGGTTTTCACCAGGTCTCCGCTCCTGCTACTCCCCAGCAGAACGGCGTCTCTGAGCGCTCGAACCGCACTATGCGTCTAAGTGCGGTCTCTCGGATTCCTTCGCCTTTGAAGGATTCGCCTACATGACATGCGTCTGGAACCGCCTCCCGCACGGTCCCCTTCCAGACCACGTTACACCATAAGAGCTTTGGTTTGGCCACCGTGCTGACCTGCGACTCGCTCATGTCTGGGGATCCTTGGCTTCTATGTGGTACACCGAGGACCAACATGGGTCCAAGGTCACGCTGGGGGGTCCCTTGTGTACCTTCGTGGACATCTCCCCGCGGTCGAAGGCCTGGCGGTTTTGGGACCCCGCCCGTCGTCGCATCGTTGAATCCTGCGATGCGCTCTTCTTTGAGTCTTTCACCTACCATGATCTGACCTCGATCACGTAGCAATCTGTCACGCACATTCCTACGTGTGAGGCTTCTCGACGGATGGGGGAGTCTAGGCCTGCGAGGACCTCTCGCCCAGTTGATGAGTCCGTTCGAGCTCCCTCCACTTTTTGGTCTCCGGCTCTTGATGACCTAGCGATCATCGTTGTTGGCCCTGAGACCTCTCCAGTATAGTCGGCTTCTATCCCTGTTCCCTCACACCCCACAAGTCCCCATGATTCTATAGCCGTGTCCACCAGTACTCTTGCCTCTGTGCGTGGTCCTGCCTCGACTCCTGCTCCTACTGTCACACCGAGCCCCTTGCCTTCTACAAACACATCTCCTCACACTACATCACCTACTTCTTTGCCTCCGCCCTCACCAGCTATGGTCGTGCTTGTCTCTGAGCCTGATGTGGGACCCTCGAGCCCAGGTTACTCGCGTGAGCCCGGCGGTCGTCTTCGACCATTGATCTCCGGAGTCCAGCGAGTGTCACATCCCGCACCCAGGCGCTCCACTCACAACATCGCGAGTGGTGATCCAGGCACAAAGGTCCTAGGCATGAGTGTCCACACTGGTCACACAAAGGTACATCCAGCTTGCCATGTAGGGCACGATCTCGTCACTCGCGAGTTTCATATCGCTTGTGATGCAGCAGCTGACCTTGTGGTCGTCAGGCCGAGCACGAAGGCATGTACACTTGCCACTCAGAGCTCTCCCTCTACGGTGCCTGATCCAGGCATACTAAGGGAAGATGTCTCATCAAAGGATACAAACGCTTACCATGATGCCTGCGAGAAAGAGCTTGGTTCCATCCGAGAGCACGGAGTTTACGAGCTAGTCGACCTTCCACGTGGGAGGAAGGCTATTAAGGGCAAGTGGGTCTTTCGCAAGAAAGTGAAGCCGGATGGCTCAAGCTGGAACGCCACAAGGCTCGCTTGCTCGTCAAGGGGTACTCTCAGATCGAGGGCATCGATTACACTGACACCTTTGCCCCTGTCGGCCGCATGACCTCAGCTCACGCTATGTTTGATGTAGTGGCTCAGAATGACTGGGAACTACACCATATAGACATGAACAGTGTGTTCCTCCATGGCTCTCTGGATGAGGAGATATACGTGGCTCAGCCACCAGGCTTTGAGGAGAGTGACAAGGTCTGACGCTTGCGCAAGTCCTTGTACGGCCTCAAGCAGTCTCCTCGGTGTTGGAAGCAGGAGATCGCTAGCACTCTGACTCGTACAGGACGTACATAGCGATGCAAATCCCTCTCTATTTATCCGACGCACGCCAGAGCGGTTCAACGCCATCCTGGTCTATGTGGACGACCTCCTGATCACGTCTCCTTCCATGGAGGCCATGAAGTAGGCCAAGGTGGTCCTCCAGATTGCCTATAGGATGACAGATCTCGGTCCTGCAACGGTGTTTCTTGGCATGGAGATTGTGCAAGACTACAGACGTCGGACAAATCTGATGCATCAGGCCCGATACACACGTGTTGTGGGGGAGTGCTTCAATGACCTCCTTGGCGCAGTGCCCACGGCCTCCACACCTCTCACACCTGACAGGCAGGATGCCTTAAAGGTGGAAGATCCCACACAACTGGGGGAGACGGTGGATGTGACCTTGTACCTCCGCCTCATTGGATCTTTGATGAACCTGGCCACAACCACACACCCCGGCATCGCCTTCGCTGTCAACATCCTTGCACATTTTTCGCAGGCTCCACGTGCTAGAGCCCTTCATGCGGCTGTGCGATGTTGGTTTTTGCGCATCCCTCATTGTGCTCTGTTGTGTCCTCCTGGCTTGTGTACATCGGCGTGCAGATGACTGACGGCGAGACTCGACACTGATGGAGTGTCATCCGGTGGAGCCGACGCACGCTGGGGTCTACTCGCAGTTCGCTGGAGCCTCCTCTCTCCGGCGACGTGCTCAGCTCCATCGGCAGGCCTCCTCGGCGATCGTGCTGCCGGCGGTCACTGCCACCGGAGTTGCTATTTGCATGCGCCCAGCGCGTCCCGTCGCGTCTGCATGTTCATGCTCTGCCTAGGGTCCTTGTTGCATGCTGCATGGCCCTGTTCGGCATCATGGACCACCGTAGGCACTGCCTGGGTTCGGGCAGCCATAACTCTTTGCTACTATTTTTCTATCTGATTCTGACCGCACGACTGCGTTCGCAGCGTCGGTATTATGGTATGGTCCAGTTTTCAGGCAAAACGGACGACGCCCGGGTTTTGGGCTGTCGGGCGTCTGGCAGGGCTCACCGAGAAAACCCTGCCTGCCAGAAAATAGGTCCAGAGTTATTTTCTGATTGGCTGGTTAGCTGAGTAACAACTTCTACACTAGTGGAGGGGAGCTAGAACTTAGAGGGGTCTCCCATTGTTGCTCATTCTTTATTCCTAACCAGTTACTTTCAGTTTTCAGCTGCTTTCTGGCGCTAACTCTGGCGCGCGCATTTCTGAGTAACAAACCCAGAGCTTCCAGACTTAGACTCTAGAGCAACAGACTGAGGGGGCAGCTGACTTAAGCAACGAGCGTGGAAGCCCGCACGCTGCATCAACAACGCTGCTGCCCCAACCTGCTGCCTAGGTTTTCCATTTTGGTATCAGAGCCAGAGCGTAGCAGCAGCAGCAGAAGACTGGCAAACAGGTGCCAGACAACACCGGCGGACCCCCATACGCGCCAGTGCAGGGGAAATGCTGCCGGATTTTTTCCGGCAGCATTGACCCGCCTGGTGGCGGCGTCAGATTTTTTCCCACGGCCACTGGGCCAGGGGAAATGCTGCCGAAAGTTTTCGGTAGCACTGACCCCCACACGTGACGCGAGGAGGTGAGCGGCAGGCGGCGCCTGACATCTGCGGGCGACGACGCAAGCGGCAACGTCACCCAGGTGCAGTGACTGGCACCACCAGCAGCAGCTGGCAGAAGCAGCAGCTCGCAGCAGCCCGCAGCAGCAGCAGCTCGCAGTAGCAGCAGCAGCGCGCAGCACCAGCCCGCAGCAGCAGCCAGCAGCGGCAGCAAGCAGCAGCCGCAGCACGTAGCAGCTGCAGCAGCGTGCAGCAGTAGTAGCCAGCTGCAGTAGCAGCAGCAGCGAGCAGCAACTGGCAGCTTCCAGCCGCGGTTGCTTCTGCTCGCTGCTCGCAGCAAGCGAGCAGCAGCTCGCTGCTGCCACGCGAGCAGCAGCCCGCTGCTCGTAGCAGACAGCGGGCTACTGCCCGTTGTGACAAGGAAAAAAAAAAACAAAAAAGGCAACAAAAAAATTCCCCCACCCCAGCAGCAACAGCAGCAGCAACAGCAGCAGCAGCTGCAGTAGCAGCAACAGCGGCAGCAGCAAACAGCAGCAGCAGTAGCAGCACCAGCAACAGGAGCAGCAGCAGCTGCTACAGCAGCATCAGCAGCAGCAGCATCAGCAGCAGCGGCGGCCCCAACGACCGCCGCTGCTGATGTCAGTACCCCTCTGTTGACGTTACTGCTGACGTCACTGCTGACGTCATCAACAAAAAAAGAAGGGGGGAAAAAAGGGGAAAGGGTGAAGACCAAAGGGGTGGGTAGAATCCCCACCGCCCCAACCTACTGCTGACATCAGCAACCAAAGACAACAAAAAAAACACAAGGGACACTAAATCATGGCTGGTAGTCCCGGCGAGGAGGGGTCCTCCTCTGTTGGGGGGACCCCTACCCCTCTTTTCTTGCAGCGACTGCAGCAGCAGCAGCAGTAGCACCCGCCGCCGCTGCAGCAGCAGCAGCTACCGCCGCCGTAGTAGCAGCAGCCGCCGTCGCCGCAGCAGCAGGAGCAGCCGCCGCCGCCACGGCAACAGCAGCCGCCGCCGCCGCAGCAACAGCAGCCGAAGCAGCAGCAGCAGCAAGAGCAGTGGTTGCCGCCTCAATAGCAGCAGTTGCCGCCGCTGCAGCAGCAGCAGCCGCCGCCCTTGCAGCAGCAGCAGCAGCAGCCCACTGGTAACGTTGGCGACAACCCTGACCCCTTCGCTACTCTTCAGTAACAGCTCGCCGCCTTGACGCAGTAGCTTGCAGCGATACAGCCAGTCGCCTCCCAGACCGCCACCAGTATGCTGCCGTCGTTCAACCCTCCAGGGCACGCTAGCCCCGCTGTGTCCGCTGCCACGTACTACCTGGCACAACAGCAGAATCAGCGCCAACGGCAGACAGTGACCTCCGTCCTTGGCCCCACTCTGGGTGCCGGCCGCAGGTAGAAGGACTTTGAGACGCCGCCGCCGCCGCTTCAGGCCGACGAGCAGTTCCGGAGCTGGGAGCTCAGCTTCCGGATCTGGGCGCAGGGTGAGGGTCTGTGGGCCTACTACACCCTCCCTTACGACTCCACCCAGGCCGATCAGCTGTATGACGTTGGTCGCGCCGTCCGTGCCCTTGTCCCAGTCGCCCCCCCAGCTTCCCGCCTTGCCTTGGAGCCCTTCCTCGGTGACTTAACCGCTGGCGACATCCCAGACCCTGTAACCGCATGGCATGTCCTCACCAGTCCTCATCGCCTGTCCAGCGACGCTGAGATCATCCATGCTGCTCCAGGAGTTCAACTCCCTGCATATGGGGGAGACCGAGACGGTCACTCCCTACTGGCAGCGGGCGGAGGACATCCTCCGTTGACTCGGCAAATCTGCTCCGCCCCCTCTGTCCGCGCTCCGCGCCATCAAACGCGGCGCCACCAGCGTGTACACAGACGTCTTCGTCCACTACCCTCAGGACGTCCTCTCCACCATGGAGACCAAGGGCACCCTCATGCCCTGGGCATATGAGCTCTTCCTCCGCATTGAGGAAGCTCGCCAGGAGTCCCAGCTCCATCGCACGGAGGCCCTTGCATCCCCTGCCGTCGCCTCCCCTAGCGTTGCCTCCGTGGCAGTCGCCTCCCCCGTCGAAGCTACCTCATCACCTTCGGGGAAGAAGAAGAAAAGTCGGAACAAGAAAGGCAAGGGTTCACCGCACCAGCAGCAGCAACAGTCATCGACCGGGTCCAGCGGTGGTGGCTCGTTCTGCCACAACTGTGGCCAGCCCAGGCACGGGTGGTACACGTGCCCTCTCCTGACGGACGAGGCGCGCGTCATCGCCAACATGCGCCGCCAGCGGGAGCGCCGCCTCGCCTCTGCCGCCGTCGCTACAGCTGGCCCTGACACTCCGACCTCGTCCAGGAGCTCTGCCACTCCGACAGCTCCGCCTGTCCCGCAGACACCCGCGCCGCAGCAGTACTACCCGCAGCAGTACTACCCACAGCCGTCAGCACCTCCGCTTCCTTCACCGGCTCAGTCCTCCCACTACCCGGGCTCCGGCGCCATCACTCCGCACTCCGTGTACACTCCTGGGCCGTCCTCCCGTGAGCGTCAGCTAGAGCAGTTCATCGCGCTCCAGCTTGGCCTGCCTCGCACTCCTCCCCAGGGAAGTGCGGGTTGCGTCACCTCCTGCCCTCCGGCCCATCCCTGTATGACTGAGACTGAGCTTCGGTCGTGTCCCATTTCCGCGTCTGTCTCGTCGTTCCCCTTGGTCTCCTCCACCCCACTCCTGGACGACATTGCGTGGCTTGACGATTGGCAGTCTCGTTTCGCGCCTCCTTCCACCGCGTCCGCGTCCCTCGCTTGCTACCATGTGACCGTGAGCGATCTGGCGACCCCTGTCCAAGACCCTGCTGAGACCTGGATCATCGACTCTGGGGCCACGCATCACATGACGGCCTCTCGTGAGGCCTTCAGTATGCTCGGTCCTGTCGGCGATGTCTCCGATGTCCGGACGGGTTCCGGACAGGTGTTGCCTGTCCGTGGTGTTGGCGTCGTTCGTTTCCGTGGTCCTGCCGGTGACATCTTTCTGACCGATGTTCTCTTCGTCCCTGGTCTCGAGCTCAGTCTCCTGTCCGTGACTGTCCTTGACCGCATGAGCATGGACGTTGTGCACTCGCGTGGTGTCGGCACTGTGTCGTTGCGTCCGTCTGGTCTTGTCGTCCTGCACGCCACCACCCGTGGCAACTTGTGGCACGTTCCTCGCCTCTCCACTTCCCCTCCCGTCTCCTCCCCGTCGGCCGCCACAGGCCATGTGTTTGTCACTAGCACACTTTCTCCTCAGCACACCCGCCTCTTGCACCGCCGCCTTTGCCACGTCCACTCTGCCGCTGTAGAAAGCATGCTCCGCACCCAGCCGGCCAAGGGCCTTGACCCTGAGACTTTCCCTCTCCCGTGCCCCACTGAGTGCATTGACTGTGCTCAGGGGAAGATGCACCGGTCTACGTACCCCCTATCTTCCTCCCGTGTGTCCGCCCCCCTTGACCTTGTCCACTCGGACGTCATGGGCCCTCTCCCCACCGAGTCCGTCGGTGAGCATGGCCGCTATGTTCTCACTCTTACGGACGACTATTCTCGCTACCGTTGGGTCTCCTGCCTTCGGCAAAAGAGCGATGTCGCCCAAACCATTCAAGACTGGCTTGTCCTCGCGGAGCGCGAGTGTGGCCGCCCCCTTCGCCGCTTTTGCTCCGATCGCGGTGGCGAGTACCTGGGTGAGGCCACGACCTTTCTCGCCTCCCGCGGGATCCACCATGAGACGTCTGCGCCCTACACACCCGCCCAGAACAACGTCTCCGAGCGGTGGAACCGTACCATGGCCGACGTCGTTCGCACCATGCGGGTCGAGTCCGGTCTCTCCGATGGCTTCTATTTTGAAGCCATGGCCTACATGACCTGGGTCTGGAACCGGGTTCCCCACGGTCCCCTTCCCCTCCAGTCCACGCCCTACCAGCACTGGTGCGGTCGGCGCGCTGACCTCCGCCCGGCTCGCGTATGGGGCTGCGTGGCCATTGTGTGGCTGCCCGCCCCACAGCAAGGCGGCAAGCTCGCCCCCCGCGGACGCCCCTGCACCTTCCTCGATGTGTCTCGTCAGTCCAAGGCCTGGCGCTTCTGGGACCCATCCCGACACTGCATCGTCGAGTCCCGCGATGCCCTCTTCTTTGAGGACCTGTTTCCCCGCAACCTCATCCGCTCCGGCTCTTCCGTGTCCCTCCCTTCGCGTGGGGGAGTGGTGAGTCCGTCCTCTGTCCTGTCGCTTCCGGGTGACACATCACTCCGTCCATCTGAGCCGGTAGCCCATGTCGCGTCCTCCGGCCCCCCCGGGCCAACAGTCCCAGCCGCGTCCGCTGGCCCCTCCGAGCCAGCTGCCCCCGTCGCGTCTGCTGGCCCCTCCGGACCAGCTACCCCAGTCGCGTCCACTGGCCCCTCCGGGCCAGCAGTACCTGTCGTGTCCGCTGGCCCCTCCGGACCGGCAGTCCTAGTCGCTTCCGATGGCCCCTCCGGGCCGACAGCCCCAGTCGCGTCCGCTGGCCCCTCTGGGCCCACAGCTCCTGTCGCGTCCGCTGGCCCCTCCGGACCAGCTGCCCCAGTCGCGTCCGCTGGCCCCTCCGGGCCGAAAGCCCCAGTCGCGTCCGCTCGCCCCTCCGGGCCGGCAGCCCAAGTCGCGTCCGCTGGCCCCTCCAGCCCAGCAGCCCCTGTCACGTCCGCTGGCCCCTCCGGGCCAGCAGCGCCTGTCGCGTCTGCTGGCTCCTCCGGGTCGACTGGCCCCTCCGGGCCGGTACCGCCTGTCGCGGTTGCTGACTCCGGGCCGACAGCCCCAGTCGCGTCCGCGAGCTCCTCCGGACCAGTAGCCCCGTCCGCCTCCGTCGGCCCGTCGGACTCAGGGCCATCTTCTGCCCGACCGCGCTACACACGTGGCCCAGGCGGCAGCCTCCGACCTCGGCCGACAGTGAGCTCACAGACCGTCGTGTCGAGTCTCGTGGCGCCTCGACCCCCTGTGGCTCCACGTGTGTCCTCCACTCCCACGGTCGTGAGTGGGGACCCTGGCACAAAGGCTCTCGGCTTGACCACTTCCGCCATCATCGCAGACCTTCATCCGGGCTCTGCATTGGGCTACGCCATGCTTCATCACGAGCATCGGCATGCTGTTGTGGCTGCACTCGCCCACATCCCACCTGGGGCTCGTGATGCACACGCCCTCTCAGTCCGGTCCACAACGCGCCCAGAGGACCCACCCACCCTACGCGAGGCTTGAGCCTCCCCTGAGGCCGCACATTGGGATGCTGCCTGCGCCGAGGAGCTCGCTGCGATCCGACAGCACCACATGTATGACCTCGTCGACCTCCCTCCAGGTCGGAAGGCCATTGGTGCCAAGTGGGTCTTTCGGCGTAAGTGGAAGCCTGACGGATCCTTGGACAAGTACAAGGCCCGCCTCACGGCAAAGGGGTTTGCTCAGGTCCCTGGGGTCGATTACGACCAGATCTTCGCCCCAGTCGGTCGGTTCTCCACTAGCCGGGCGCTCTTNAGGACCCAGCCACCCTACGCGAGGCTCGAGCCTCCCCTGAGGCCGCACATTGGGATGCTGCCTGCGCCGAGGAGCTCGCTGCTATCCGACAGCACCACGTGTATGACCTCGTCGACCTCCCTCCAGGTCGGAAGGCCATTGGTGCCAAGTGGGTCTTTCGGCGTAAGTGGAAGCCTGACGGATCCTTGGACAAGTACAAGGCCCGCCTCACGGCAAAGGGGTTTGCTCAGGTCCCTGGGGTCGATTACGACCAAATCTTCGCCCCAGTCAGTCGGTTCTCCACTAGCCGGGCGCTCTTCAGCCTGGTTGCCCAGCACGGGTGGGAGCTGCATCAGATGGACGTGAGCAGCGCGTTCCTCCATGGCTCACTGGAGGGTGAGGAGCTCTACATGACACAGCCCCCAGGCTTCGACGACGGCACTGGGAGAGTTTGGCGGCTACGGAAGGCCCTCTATGGCCTGAAGCAGTCGCCTCGGTGCTGGAACCAGGAGATCAGCAGCACGCTTCTCCGTGGCGGCCTCCAACGCAGCACCGCTGACCCCGCACTGTTCGTCAGCCCGCGAGGTCAAACCTTCGTTGCGGTTCTGGTCTACGTCGACGATCTCCTCATTGCGTCGCCAGACACGGCTGCCATCCAGCGTGTCAAGGACTTGCTGCACGCCGCCTACCAGATGAAGGATCTCGGGTCTGCCCAAGTCTTCCTAGGCATGGAGCTCGAGCATGATCGCTCCCAGGGCATCTTGCACATCCACCAGGCTGCCTATGTGTAGACCCTGTCCACTCGCTTCGCCGATGACCTGCCCCTTGTGCCTAGCGCATCTTCACCCATGTCACCCGATGGCCAGGTGAAGCTGAAGAGTCATGACCCAGCTGTTGTGGGGGAGCCAGTTGATGTGACCATGTATCTGCGGGTCATCGGGTCACTGATGTTCCTGGCGACGACGACCCGTCCAGACATCGCGTCCGCCGTCAACCTCCTGGCCCAGTTCTCTCAAGAGCTGCGTCACCTCCACTTCAAGGCCGCGATCCGAGTGTTGCGCTATGTCGTCTCGACCCCTCGGCGAGGTCTCATGTTCCGCCGTCAGCCGTCCGTCGTCGCAGTGGGCTACACCGACAGTGACTGGGCCGGCAGTCCAGACGGTAAGAGTCGCACGGGTTGGATCTTTCTGGTCGGTGGCACAGCTGTGTCCTGGCGCAGTGGCAAGCAGGGGTGCATTGCACGCAGCACTGCTGAGGCTGAGTACGTGGCCCTTGGCTCAGGCGCGTGTGAGAGTNCATCACACACGCACAAAGCACATCAATGTTGAGTATCACTATGTGCGTTCGTTGTTGCATGACGTCAGCATCAGCATCGTGTGGGTTGAGACAACACGACAGCTGGCTGACTTCCTGACCAAGGCACTGAAGCGGGACTCGTTCAAGAACGCTGTGAGTTCAGTCGGCGTGCGTCCGTGAGTTGCCCTCTTTGTCTCTGCCTGCGTCTCTGCGTACCTTGGGGGAGTCTGGATGTTGACCGTTTCTCTGCCCGCCCATGTACACTACGCCTGTGAGTCATGCGGGAGTGTTGGTTTTTGCGCATCCCTCATCGTGCTCTGTTGTGTCCTCCCGGCTTGTGTACATCGCCGTGCAGATGACTGACGGCGAGACTCGACGCTGATGGAGTGTCATCCGGTGGAGCCGACGCATGCTGAGGTCTACTCGCAGTTCGCTGGAGCCTCCTCTCTCCGGCGACGTGCTCTGCTCCATCGGCAGGCCTTCTCGGCGGTCGTGCTGCCGGCGGTCACTGCCACCGCAGTTGCTGTTTGCATGCACCCAGCGCGTCCCGTCGCGTCTGCATGGTCATGCTCTGCCTAGGGTCCTTGTTGCATGCTGCATGGCCCTGTTCGGCATCATGGACCACCGTAGGCACTGCCCGGGTTCGGGCAGCCATAACTCTTTGCTACTATTTTTCTAGCTGATTTTGACTGCACGACTGCGTTCGCAGTGTCGGTATTATGGTATGGTCCAGTTTTCAGGCAAAACAGAAGACGCCCGGGTTTTGGGCTGTCGGGCGTCTGGCAGGGCTCACCGAGAAAACCCTGCCTGCCAGAAAATAGGTCCAGAGCTATTTTCTGATTGGCTGGTTAGCTGAGTAACAACTTCTACACTAGTGGGGGGGAGCTAGAACTTGGAGGGGTCTCCCATTGTTGCTCATTCTTTATTCCTAACCAGTTACTTTTAGTTTTCAGTTGCTTTCTGGCGCTAACTCTGGCGCGCGCATTTCTGAGTAACAAACCCAGAGCTTCCAGACTTAGACTCTAGAGCAGCAGACTGAGGGGGCAGCTGACTTAAGCAACGAGCGTGGAAGCCCGCACGCTGCATCAACAACGCTGCTGCCCCAACCTGCTGCCTAGGTTTTCCATTTTGCAAGTGGTGTGGTACGTGGTCTTTACACCGTACCTCGGACTCTGCTTTCGCCGGCAGTGTTCGGTGGTTCTTGACGGCTACACCGATAGCGACTGGGCCTGCAGTCTTGATGGACGCAGTCGCACCGGCTACGTGTTCCTGCTCGGTGGTACAGCTGTAACATGGCGCAACAGGAAGCAGGGTTGCATTGCACGTAGCTCGTCGGAGGCAGAGGATGTTGCTCTGGGTGCAGGAGCTGCTGAGGCAGTGTGGCTACAGCGCCTGTTCCTTGGGTTGGGTCAGTTAGTACCTGCCATCATGCTTCCCTGCGACAACCAGAGTGCGCTTGCGGTCGCGGAGAACTCTGGTGTCTTTCACGCTCGCATGAAGCACATTGCAGTTGAGCATCACTTTTTGCGCGATCAAGTGGAGTGACATGTGATCTCTGTCATATAAGTTGGCACTAACATGCAGCCTGCTGACTTCTTAACGAAGGCACTACCACGCGGGAAGTTTCGCGTGGCCATTCGTTCTCTTCGGCTTCACCCCTTGCCTGAGAGTGGTTGAGTGCGGGGTGCGTCTGTGTCTGTGTCACGACTGTTTCTGCACTCGTTGTACTCATTTCAGTGCTGCACGTGTATGGACATGCGTACCATCGGGTCATGGGGGAGTGTTGTGATTTATGACGGTCGTGTTGACCTGTACAGTTTACTGTGACCACTCGGCCGTTTCCATGCCCATGCAAATCCCTAATGTGAACCCAAGTGGTACCGGTGTGTCGTTTGGTGGTGGAATACCAGCTTGGAGCTGACCGACGACCGCCCCTGGGTTCAGGACACTGTCTGGGACCTCCTGCAGATTTTCTGCAGCACGTAGGAGTTTATCGGTGGACTGCCCGTGGGTCCGATTTGCATGTTTTACATTGTGTGTCCATCGTTTGATGCCAGATGCATGCTTGTGACCAGTCGTAGTGTCCGGCTTGTGATTCTGCACGTCTAGGTTCAGACGGCGTAGCATTCTGACATGTCTTCGCTGAGTTACGACCAAAATAGTGGTTTGGGCCGGCTTTAGGACAGACCTTGTGCTGCCGCATGCGACACCCGCCGTGCGCCGCGGCAGGTACTTATGCCATGGACCTTTCATTTGTCATTTCTCTCAACAAATGCTATCGAAGAATTCTGACACTTTGCCTTGTGTCTCCTAGCCAGACCCATGCCGTTGTGTATACGATTTGTGACTGTTGTCACTGTCTGACCAGGCACTCACGCCTAGTCAACGGCTGTCACTAGGAAGCTTCCACGCATCTTCTCAGGGACTACTCGGACGGTGTGGCTGCAACACTTACCTTTTGAGGTGTTTAGGAGTTGGGACTTCCAAGGCGGTGTGGCTGCAGGTAGTGGTGTTACATCGAGATCGAGACCGGTCTCGGTCTCAATTGTTTCGCTTTGTCTTGTCTTGCAGTCTCGTACCGCACCACTCGAGAAAATCTCGTTTTGTCGCGCACAAGACGAGACGAGACCGAGACAAGTCTAGTGTTATGCGAGATCGAGACGAGACTGTCGTATTGAACTGGAATCTCTGCTCTTTTTTTTGCGAAACATGCCACGTGTAAAGAACCTTTCAGAAACGCTTGAGCACTACATATTTGTTGTCAAGCGACAGTTGTGGAGGGTCAATAAGAACAGCTGAATTCAAATTAACCATTATATTTTTATTTGTACAAACTCACGAACTTGTCATCAGTTTACAACGTTGACTTAGTAAATAGTCCTCACTTGATCACCGACGATGGTTGACTACACTAGTCGTGTTTCTTTTTTCAGCTCCACGTCATCCGTTAGAGCACTTCCGTGTCCAGCAATCAATAGTTATAGTTGTTGGGCGAGGTGGCAGCACAGAATGTTATGTTATCATGGGGACTTGAGATGTCCCCACGTCAAGTTTTTGTGGTTTCACATACAAACTGGTGAGTTTGAACATAAAGAAAGGCCGAGTGTAGTTTGCGAGAAAACCTTTCCTATGGTCAGATTGTTGTCTGTCGCGAGGTGGATGTGTTCCAGCTGCTCGTCTTATCATGTACCTCGTCCTTCGCCATGGTCTAGAATGCGAGATTTTGTTGGAGGTGAGCGAGATCGAGACGAGATCGAGACAGGGAAAAGACAGATCGATACGAGACCAAGGTTTTCTCGTTCTCTGCACCCGAGGCGAGACATCTCGTGCCGGAATGGGAAAAAAAGAATTCGAGATTGAGAAATCTAGTCTCGATCTAGATTTGACAGTCCTAGCTGCAACGCTAGTTCAGTTTGTGTGCTTTCCATCATTCTGCGCTATGACAACAAGAGTGCCCTTGTCACTACAGAGAACGAACATACGAAGAACACTACAGTTGAATATCACTGTGTGTGTGATCTGGTGGAGCGACAGGTAGTATCTTGGTTGGTATTGACATGCAGAACGCTAACTTTTTCACCAAGCCATCCAGCGCACAATAAGTTCATGGTGGCTATTTGCTCTGGCGGGCTTCTCCATTTGCCCAAGGGTGGTCGACAGTGGGATGACTTCACACATAGCCTACGTATAACACCCACTAGCACCTACACACGCAGAACACCCACTAGCACCTACACATGCGTCTTGTCGACCATGGACGCTGATGATTCCACCTCATGCCTGTGCACTCAGCATCATGAGTGCACATCATGATGCTGACCTTCTGAGGATGAGGCAACCTTGATGGAGTTCACATAGATCGGTTTTCCTTAGTTGAGGGTGTCGGACACCACGAGACTGGTCCAAGCTTGGAAGCACATACCACATCCAGGCTACTTTCGTCTCCACATGCTCATGGCCTGTATCTGGTGTGGTGCATGGCCTTTGTACTGGTTCATGGCTTGGTTAGTGGCGCTGGCTCATGGGATGTACACAGCACACATGTGCCTGCAAACAGACAGAATGGTGGGACAGATGAGAACTTGTGGTCAAGAGTACTTCGATAAATGTCAAAACAATCAAGAATGTCAGCAATGCATTCTGCACTGAAAATGCTTTGAATCACAGTACAGTATCCTAAGCCCTAAGATATTAGAGACCAATATGGGTCTCAACCTGACCCCTGGCCAAAAATGCCAACAAATAAAGCAAAATGGTCAGAATTCCTCGACGAGGTCGTCCACCCAATGCAGATCCGGCTCACAATCGTCGGGACCTACACCACTTGCAAACCTCCAACCACCACCCACCGCCGCCACCTCCGCCATTGCACTGCCACGTTCCCCCGTTATTAGGGCACATTCCCCCATCCCACCATGGGCAAAAGGGGAGGGCACACCGGCGCACATGCCGCCGTTGGGCAGAGGCAAAGAGCCGCTGTGAGGAACGGCCGGCAGCGCCTGCTGGGTCAAAGCCACGCAGGGACGGGCACGTTGCGGCCACACAGGCGAAGGAATAGCAGCTGATGGGGGAAAATTGTGAAAACGGACATCCTGGTGAAACTGAGGGGGGATCATCTGCGGCGGCTGGCTGTTAAAGCAAGCCACAGGAGCAGCCACAGCAGCAAAACCAAGCTCTTGCTGTTGTTGCTGCTGCTGGTGGTGGTGGTGTTGAGGCATGGCGTGTACACCCAGAGAGCAGACAGGAGCAGAAACGAAGTGCTGCGACATGGCGTACGGCGGCAGATGGCGAGGAGAAAACTGCACCGGCTTCTGCTGATGTACACCATCGACGAACGAAGGAATAGCAGCAACAGCAGGAGCAGCAGCAACAGCAGAAGAGCTGGAAGCAGCCACAGCAGGCTGCCACTGGCTCTCGCCCTCTCGTCCCAGTAGCAACGCCCGTTGAATGCGCGCAGCAACAGCAGCGACTCCGCTGTTGACGTCTGCATGCGGGTCACAGTCACGATCCAACACGTGATCATCCACCAAGCGGGCCACAAGCTCTTCCTCAGACGCTGCGCTGCTGCAGCTGCTGCGACCGCTGCCGCTCTCCCAGCCGCCCATGGGCCCCTCTGCGCGAGGCAGCGGGAACGACGGCGGCGACTGCAACGACGACAAGAGCGCAGCGTCCAGGAAATTCCCTTCGGACGCAGCGAACCGCCCGCCTAGGAGCGTGCGAGGGGCAGGCGGGGAGTGCAGAGCGGGCGATGACGCGCAAGACTGCAGCAGATTTTTCGCAGCAGAAGAGTCGAATGCAGCAACAGGTGGAGAGCGAGAGAAGAAGGGCGGTGGCGACTGCGGGGGCGAGGAAGACGGCGGCGATAGCACACGTGTGGGCGAGAGTTCGGCGTCCAAAACCTTGCTCAACGTGCGGCAAACGGAACCGTCACTCCATGCGGGTGAGCCCGGGGCTGCGGCCTCCTTCAATGTATCTCCCTCCTCCGCTGCTTCTGCGGCCGCGGCAGCTGCAGCAGCGGCGGCGGCGGCCGGCGCAAGCCTGATCTCCGACTGCGAGTGCGCGAAGAAGCAAACGCGGCGCGTGCAGCGCGACCCGTCCTTGCAAGGCTGCGTGCGATAGCGGTGAGGGTGCAGCCAGCACTCGAACACGCCGTGCGCCATAGTGCAGCTGTCGCCGCGCACGCACTTGCCGCTCTTCTTGACGTCGGGGCACGGCACTGGCGAGTACTTGAACAGCCGCGGGTCACGCCGCGCCGCCTTCTCACCCGGGTGCGCGAAGGGGCACAGAGTCCAGTCGTGACTGCGAGGCTGGCGGCACGGCTGAATCTTGAATGCGAACATCCGGAACGAGTCGCACCCAAAAGGGTCCGCGCTGAGGTCCTCACCATCCTCGCCCTCGGGCTCGTTCCCTTCCCGCCGCTGCTGTTCCTCGAGCTGCTCTGCAGAAGATTCTCGAGAAGCGATGGCGGACAGAGCAGCGCAGTTATGGCGTGCAGAAGCAGCCGCAGGGCTGCAGCTGCCGATTCGGGACAGGCCACGTGGAGAGAACATAGTGACAGCCTCCTCATCGTTTCCCGCGCTTGGCTGACGCTTCATAGCGCAGTCGATATTCCGCGGCTGTGACGATGACTGCTCGCCCTTGCGGACGTTCTGGTGGTGATGCTGGTTCTGGTGTTGGTGCTGGTGTCGGTGGTGCTCTTGGTGAAGTTGGTGCGGGTAGTGGCGGACGTAGGTCTGCTGCTTGTGCTGGTGGTGGTGACGGTGAGGAGTGCTCACGTTGCAACTATGCAGCCCAACCGGAGCACCTCTCAACCTTGTACCCGGTGAGGCCCCGCACAGTGGGTGCCCGCTGAAGAAGGCATCGCTATCTTGGGCAGAACACACGACGGCCATGTTGGACAAGGCGGCTATCAGAAAGTGCCGTGTCTGCACTCGCTTGCAGAAGCCGCAGGGCAGAGCAGACGAGGGAGCGGCAGCAGTGGTGTGTTCGAATGGCAAGGTCAGCCGAGGTGCGAGGAATGAAAGTGAGGACGGACTCTGTAGTAGTGATGCAATAGCCTGGTCCTATTTGAAGCCGTGGGGACGGCTGCGCGATGTGACGCGACGATGGCGGCCATACCCTGTGGCCATGTTGTCTGAGGTGCAACCGCACATCATACGCATATGCATCTGCGTTTGGATTGTGCAGAGTGCATGCGACGGCATGCAGCGGTAGAAGCAGCAACCACAGCTCGGCGTGCCATGCCGCACGTGACATGCTGTAACCGCATCATGCACTGCTCTGTGCCCTCGTCCTTTTTCTCGAAATAGAACACCACCCCTGATACATCTCCTCGAAAACTGTCCTGTGACTTTCTCCCCCCTCTCCCCGTCTCCGTCTTGATCGCCATCGGGCTGACCAACGGCGCACCCATCCCGGCATTGTAGGGTCAAGCAAGCCTCGCGCGTGCACGTCCAGTCTTCCCTTTCCGGGCCTCCGAAACAAACGCCCCTCGGCAACGCCAGCCTCCCTCGCCTGTCTTCTCAGCGAGATTTTCTTGCCTCTTTCCCGCGCGATGTTCCCCATGGGCCTAAGCAGAAGATGACGGCAGGTCACGTGAAGGCATCCGCGCTGCGAAGCTGGCCAGGCGTAGAGTTTCAGGATATCACGTGAAGAGCAATCATAAGAAGATGCATCTGTTGTCGTCTTAGTCATTGGGGGTCAGAAGGAACAGTCTCCGCCCGCTGTTGGCAGATCGGTGCTCGCGCCTGAGTGGCTAGCTCGACGGCAAGACGATACCCTCTCCAGCGCACCTCCTGTCGACTGCCGCGCCTGACTCACCCCCCACCGCAAGTGATGTGGCGTCCACGTGAGCCGTTCATACAAGAATCATCGGTGTGTTTTGGGTTGTCCTGATTACTTCGGAAAGCTACGCGCATCTCCCTCACTCCTACCGTCGCGGATTAGGGGTGCGGCTGGTAAACGCTGGAATGCGTAATTGGGCCTCCCGAACGACCGATTCCAGAGATGGCCAGTAATTCCTGTCCGGGGAATTTTAGCCTTACAGTCGGCAATGTAACGTGGCTCGGCCCTCCATATTGATCAATCCAGATAAGTTCTTGGCTCTCTTGTTCAACGATCCAAGCGGGCCCCACTCAGCACATCGATGGCTCAACAAAATCGGCTCAACAATCCCCGATTCCACGAATCATGTGCGGAAATCGAAAGTTAGAGGTTTGAAATGCATCCACAATCCGGAAGATTCACTCAGGACCTGACCGCCTGCACCAGACGTCTGACCGGCAAAAATGATGCCTGATGGGCAGGGAAAAGTTCGTCGATGTAAACGCCCTCCAAAAAAATGCTCAAACCACTGTCTGACAGCTTGCAACTCTCGATTGCAGCGATTACCAGACGCAACCAAGCAATCACGATGATTTGTATTCACGATAATCCGCGACTACCGTCGGTGTTCGACGAAGGGGTAACTTCACTTTCCGGCTGTGGCCCTGTCCGGGTCTCCGGAAGATACTTTTCGTGACGACTACTGCTCTTGTCCTTTCAGCAAGCGAGGCCTCCCCTGACGGGAATCGCCAGTTTTTCACCCCGGTTTGCGATAACCGCTCCTAATTCACACCTTGGAACACCACAGAGCGCCAAACCGGCGCGCTATGCATACTCATTGCGGACGATGAGTCCAGCACAAAAATGAATATTGTCGACGGCATAGGCCTCATGGCGACGTTACCGGCCTTGCCTCTTGACTCTGATTTGCTGTCTGCACCGCGGGTGTGCCACTCCGCCGTCGGTGAAAGTCCGATTGCGAATTGCTCACCTGAATTTCATTTCGTCTTTAATCCATCAAGAACGTTTGAAGGACAAATGACACAAATGACTTGCACAACATGCATGAAAACCAGCCGCATAGAGCTAAATTATTTTTGCGCGCTTTTCACAGGTGACTACAAAAGGAAACTACCACCATGGCTTCATTGACGACAGGCGAAAACGGCAAGCAGGTGGATGGCCATCGTACTCTATCTTGTTCATACGAAAGGCCCCAGCATGACCCGCTAGAGTACAAACTGAGACAACTGCGGACGCCCTGCTTCACGTGCCTCCAAATCGGTGCGAATCCTACGATACTTGAATTTTTGGAGCTGAACTATCTCATTCAAGGCTCTTGTACCAGACATCTGTGTGGGTCTCATATGCCCAGGACTGTACAAGCACAACATGCAAAGGGTGGGAGGATCCTGGAGTGTCACAAGTCGGGAAAAATGAGGAATTACTGGAAAAAATCTAGGGCGAATATATCCGAGCTGCTGTGTATGCGACACGCACCTATCCGGACTGATGAGCGAGAATCTTGACGAATGCAGGTGCCTGTTTCGACTGCGCATGTTTCAGCAATGTCGAGGTTTGATTCTGGTGTCTAGTTTATGCCGTGTTCAAAAATCCACTATATCGACGACTGCTACACTAATATTTGCCTATCCAATATGCCGATCGAAAGGCCATCTCACCGCGAATAGCGAATCTCACAAAAGAACTACTTGGCCAAATTAGATCTGAGACCCTTCCAACCAACTTCGCATCGTTTGAAACGGTCACTTGCGATGCGTGTGACGGCATTGGTTCTCGCCAATTGCGGAAGACCATACTTGCCCTGCGTAAGTCTGCCATCTCATTCGTTCGTTTGCAGATGGATGGCTTATGAATCGTCGATTCGGAGGTTTAAGTAGGAATACCTATATTTGTTGCACCTCAATACTACGGAGCAACGTGGATAGTGTGACTTATGTGAATATCGCAAGCACGATTATTTGCCTATATGACAAGTCGACAAGGTTTTACGCTTTAGCAGTTTTGTGCCACCATAGCGATTCGCAGGTGGCAGGGAGGCATCCGACTGCATAACGCTTCGAGGACAAGCCTTTCCGTTATATCAGGACCTCGCATAGCATCTCGGAAGGACGACAAAAGGCGGGCGTGACCCCGCGTCAAAGGAGGGGTCAAACTAGGCACCTCGCATAGTTTTATCCAAAAATCTATCCAATGGTTTATTTCAAGCCTAGTCATGGGGTAAAGTTAAGGTGCCAGGGTGGAAATGTCTACCCATCTCAATTATCACAGGGCAAGCACATTTACTAAGAAGTCACAAAACAACCACCTCATTTTCTTCCAATTCTTCATAATGAGGATTCCATGCCCTCAGGCAAGATCACTGGTCACTGATTGGTTGGCAACGCCTCAGCCACCCAAACTGACCGTTCCACACACAAACCTAGATATGTTTTGACCAAATGATCGAATCCTTACCTTCAAGGAATGCACCAGCTTTGTGATGGTTAAACTTCATTACTTTGTCATTGTAGAGGGAGCTCAAAGAAGGGTTAAGGAAAAAGTTCCAAAAGAGCTAAATGATTGAAGCATCTTCGGCAACAAAGACCCCATGGAGTGTGACACTCTATTCATGCAAGTGCCGCTTCTACTAAAGCCCTTGTCTGCATTTGGTGAATTTGAAAACTGCCTGTGGCTGTAGAAGCTGAAGGCTCTCGTCCGATGTAGCGGATGGATGTGGGATCCACATTCGCCGTTGAATTGGAGACACAACGCGGCGCACAAAGTGTGCGCAAAATTGTGAGCATACGCGGATGCACATATGACCATGCACCCATGTTCTTTGGCTCCTCCTGCAATGTCATATTCGCATGACCAACAACAACAGACGCGTACATGAGTACACTCAAACTTCTCGTCAAACGCAGCTTGTGGATCACCAGCATTGCACAAGGCAAACCCAACTTGCAAAACCAAGCACCAACCTACTTGTCTGACTAGTGCAGCATATTGGGAACAAAACTGACTCCATCTCCTCTTCTTCTTGCACACAAGCAGTCAAACATCGTTGCCAACAAAGACGACAAGCGATAGAAAGGAACAAGTACGACTCTTCCAAGAACAGTCGTACACACGCACAACATGCCAACACACACACGCACACACGCACACGCACATGCACATGCACACACACACCCACACGCACATGCACACGCACAGGCACGCACCCACGCACGCACACACGCACGCACACGCACGCACACACTCACTCACTCACTCACTCACTCACTCACTCACTCACTCACTCACTCACTCACTCACTCACTCACTCACTCACTCACTCACTCACTCACTCACTCACGCACTCACGCACTCACGCACGCACTCACTCACTCACTCACTCACTCACTCACTCACTCACTCACTCACTCACTCACTCACTCACTCACTCACTCACTCACTCACTCACTCACTCACTCACTCACTCACTCACTCACTCACTCACTCACTCACTCACTCACTCACTCACGCACGCACGCACGCACTCACGCACGCACGCACGCACGCACGCACGCACGCACGCACGCACGCA